>OX456985.1:143957135-144119635 GCA_949752695.1 Melanostoma scalare | reverse complement strand
AATGCAAGTGGTCTCCGAACGAAAGTTGACAATCTTTTTGTTAACTCCAGTTATCTACACTACGATGTCATCATTAAAGTTGAAACTTGGCTTTATAGTGGAATTCTTTCTACTATTTGACTGTCGTTATTTTAACACATATCGATTTGATCGTTGTAAATCTGCTGATCAGCGTGGGGATAGAATCATAGTTGCTGTCCGGACTTTTCTAAGCTGCAATTTTTATTTTTACACCACACATCCATATTCCCTTGAGAAAATTTTTTCCGCTTCGCTTTTAGCTTCATTATTCTATCCGTGAGTAAAAAGCAAAGCGAACAAAATTTGCCTACGTGTAGTGTAATACGTGCCTGCGGTTGAACTTAAGAAATACGCGTGAATTGACCGCAGTAAACACATAGTATGATTCGTAGTTCCATAGATATTTATTATGTACGTGTGTTCCTCTTTGGTGTGTCATAACCCACAATCAGAGCATGGACTTATGTCAAGTGGAGTTACGTCCCTGTGCAAGTTTATTCACATTGAAAATAAGTTTAAGTGCAAACAGTGAGACTTCTTTCCATTACGAAATGGTATTTAAGTTCGCAGTAAAAGGAACTAAGGCCCGCGGCTGTTACTGCCATTTCATCATGGAAATAACCCCCGTGGGCCTTACTTCCAAAACAAAGAGGAAATAAGACCCGCGGGTCTTATTGCCGTGGGCCTTATTGCACTGCACCCACAAAAACATGTACCTACTTACGTGTCAACAAAGAGTTCTAGCAACTGTGCTTACAGAAAAAAGTGTTTCATCTCAAAAGCCTAGCATCAAAACTACAGTTTTGTAAAAATTTGAAAGATTTCTGGAATAGTGTTCCAGATTTGGGAGGACGTCACCGAAGTCTTAAAATTGTTCTTGAAGCTGATATATTAGCAGCACATTTCAAAATTCTCTTGACAGCGGAAGAGAATTCTAACACCTTTAGCTATGCACCTCAAGACGTAAGAGTGTCTGAACTAGACTTCTCTATATCTTTGAGCGAATTGGAAACATGTTTACGGATTATGAAGAACAACAAAACTCCAGGTAGTGATGGAATCCCAGTTGAATTTTTTAAAAACTCAACTTTGCTACTTCTAAATTACATCGTGGAGTTCTTTAACTAATGTTAATGTACGACAGTGCGTGTATTCCAGCTGGTTTCCCTAAAACCCTAATATTTCCAATTTTTAAAAAAGAAGATGCAAGTCGTGCCGAAAACTATACAGGAATATCTTTGCTAAACTCACTAAGAAATATTTTTGCTACGATTTTGTATAGAAGGATTTCCAGTTGGATAGAGGAAAACAATCTTCTTAGCGTTTTTCAGGCTGGTTTTCGTTCTGGACATTCAACCATAGATCACATTTTTGCGGTGACTAGTATAGCTAGAAAATATATTGAAAAAAAAAAAACAAAAACTCTATTTATGTTTTGTACTTCAAATTTTTGGCGTCAACAACAGTAACCGTTTGGGATGGATCCAAGCTGTCGGAATGGTTTGATACGTCTGCTGGTGTTCCACAAGGATGCATTTTGACCCCTATTTCTTTAAATTTTCTCTTGGTGGGACCCTGTGTACTTCGGTGCATTGAGTGTTCCAAAAAAAAAAAAAAAAAAAAAAAAAAAAAAAAAAAAAAAAAAAAAAAAAAAAAAAATAACAACGATCTTCACCTAAATGTTTCAAAGTGTAACAGTATTACTTTTTCCAGAAGTGCTTCACCAATTACTTTTGAGTATAATATGAGTGGAACTTCCCTATCTAAATTAAATGTAAAAAAAGATCTTGGTGTTATATTTGATGTTAAGTTCAGTTTTTCTAGTCATGTCGACTATATTGTGTCTAAGGCGAGCTCAATGCTGGGGTTTATTTACAGAAATGCCAAGGACTTTTCAGATCCGTTTACTCTTAGATCACTTTACTTCTCATATGTCAGAACTGTATTAGAATATTGTTGTACTATTTGGAACCCAATATATGCGGTTTATTCAGTGAGAATCGAAAGAATACAAAGACGTTTCACGAGAATGGCTATCAGAATCTTACATTGGAATATCGATATGCCCTCTTATAATTCAAGGTGTTTATTACTAGGCATCCAAACTTTGGAAACTCGACGTAAATATTTCGAGGTAATGTTCGTGAGAGATGTTATAAATTATAAAATCAATTGCCCCTATTTACTATCCATGTTGAGTTTATTTGTTCCCAGTTATGAACTCCGACAAAGTCGAATGTTTCAATTATCCTTTCATAGAGTAAACTATGGGTATAATGAGCCTATAACTCGCTGTTTAAGACAGGCAAATTCAGTATGTGGAGTTCTTGATTTTAACATGTACTTAAGTAGAGACTGTTTTAAGAAAAAATTATTGTTTTTATTGAACAATGGTGGCTAGGTATTTATTATAATTACTATCCAATTATTGTTATTAGTAGTCTATAAGAGTCTTTGTGCTCTACTTGATGAGAAATAAATAAATATTCTATTCGCTTTGTTAATCGATCGTATATGTGATGTTCTTCATGATGGTGTAACTTTTGTCGAAAGTGTCATAAAAGTTCTTCTCTACACTGATGACTTAGTGCTATTAGTTGAAAATCCTCATGCTCTTCAATTACAAATTAATAAACTGCAATCATACTGCGCAACTTGGGATCTTCACATCAATGTGCAGAAAACAAAGGTTATGATCTTTGAAAGCCGACAGAGAAGAAGACCACGTGAGGAAACGTGGCGACTTAATAACCAGCAAATAGATGTAGTAAGTGAGTTCAAGTACTTAGGTGTTTTGTTGACAACAAACTTAAACTTTGGCAAACACGCTAAAGAAAAAAGCAGGGAAGCTAAGTTGGCGCTCAATTTGATGTGACCGAAATTCTTCGCAAATCAAAATATTGATCTTTCGTCAAAATACCAAGTGTTTAAAGCAACACCGACCTATGCTGTACATGAGTCTAGTTTACCACCTATTTACATCCAAAACCACAAAATTCACTCAGACTATTTGACTAGAGTGATGAAGAGAAGTAGCTCCAGTCTCCATAAAAGAATCATGAACAGATTATTGGCCACAAACGCTTACCCATTCAGAAAATGGCACCAACTAGCGTTATCTCATGATCAAGCTTTATCTCTGAAAGAGAACAACGTTTCTGATTGGACGGATTTTGCAAGGATCATATCTAGAATTGGGGGCAAGTTATATAATCAATATTTTACAAGAGCTTCAACAACAGATTCAAGATTAATTTATAAGAATCTTAACTAGGACTTTCAATTGAAGAAAGCTATCTCGCTTTTAAATACTTTTCAGAAGTTATAGCCACCATCTTCAGAGCAAAGGTTGATAGTTTAAAAAAAAAAAATTCTACCAGTTATTGCGTAAAATAACCCTTGGTTGTAAATTATTCAAATTGTAGAAGATTTCAGAATCTCGCTTTCTTATTTCATCCAATCTTAGAAATTGCACTTCCTTTTTCAATTACATGTACTTAACTTTTCAACGTAATTTTTTATATAATGTACATTAAATAATAACTCTGTTTTTTATTTCAATCATTGCAAACGTTTCTCAAAATTTTTATAATCTCTTCAAATGAAAGTTTGTTTTTTTCTTCTCATTAAAATTGTAAATTAATTAAAACTTTTGCAGTTCTTTAAAAAACAAATTTTTTTAGTATATAATTTATTTTTACAGGTTAATAATTTTATTTTATACTTTAACCTTTGTATCTTTTTTTTATGGAATGTCTTTCCGGCAGGCGGAAAAATTGCCATGTTCGTATTCTTAAGACAAAAATATTGTAATTATCATTAAATAAAGAATGTATCTAAAAAAAAAAAGGGTGGTACACGTGGCCACATCGTAAAAAAAATTGCCCTAGCAATAAACCAGTTTTGACACTCAGAGTCATCAACAACAGCAACAACGATAAGCAACAAAACTGCTCAGATAATATTAAAAAAAAATCTTCAATCGAAAAAGCAGCAGTTTCCAACTACAAGGCAGCCCAGAATCCAATGACTTTGAGAAGGAGATTTCTTATCGATTTACTGATGGTCATTTCGAATGTTCAGTTGCACTCGCAACGCTTTTGGACTCAGGGAGTTCGATAAGCTTCGTGCAAGAAAAACGTTTGCCATCGGCGTCGTCGATGATCATACCATTGGATAAAAATAGTCGCTCGTATTGTGGAGTCAACAACAGTCCGCTGCAAGTATTGGGAAGAGTTGATACATTTATATTTTTTGAAAATCTAGAAACTAATATATATCTTTAAGTAGTAAAAAAACAATTCAATGAGTTATCCAGCTGTTATTGGAAGAAACTTCATCGACAATATTGGTATGGTGCTTAAGAGAACATCTGAAATTCAGAAAATGTTAATTTATCCTAGCTATCAAACAGCGTTAAGTGTAATCGCTTTTCTAATGAGTCATTGTCTTCAAGAAACCCGTGTCTGCATGAATTTATCGTCTTCAAATCAGTGTCGTTGTCCGCATGTTAGTAAATCAAATGAAGAACTAAATTTTATTGAACAGATTCTTAATATTTATATATGTGATGAAAAGTCAGAGATGAATATTAAGTTTAATCCGTACCTATTTGCCGTATAGTATCCAAGAAAATGATAGGGAAGTAGTCAGACCAGGTTTTTGTTCAGAATTAAATAATGTTTTTTTCTGAGGAGGACTAATTCAAAATGAGAATAGTTTTGTCTAAGGATGTGCCTTTCCACTGCTTACCTAGGAGGTTACCTTATTTTCATAAAATCGAGCTAGAGAAGATTATTGAGAATTTGCTTGGTAAAGGCATATAGACCAAGAGCTAACGACCGATTTGCTCACCTCATTTTAGCAAGGCTCAAACTTTGCTCATAGAAAGATTTAGGCCCGACAAGTATAAAAGTGCCCGTCTTACACTCCGGTTCTGTCAACGAGGCCTTAAGATTAGGGCTTGAAGTTGTAAAAAATAAGTGCCCATTTACCTCATTTTAGCAAGGCTCATCTTTTAATATATTCTTCATTGATCCAATATATACACGAAAATAGCATTGTAAGACGTTTTAGCTGTCCATGACATGCTGTAAGACGCTCGTATACATATATGTAAAAAAAATGACCCCATTTACCTCATTTTAGCAAGGCTGGTATTTACACACAACTAAGATGACATAAAAACAAACACACATTTCAAGTGTAAGATGTTTATTCGGTCAATAACCCTCCGTAAGACGATGAAAATTAAATTAAGATAGAAACAATTATAGTCTATTGATTATGTCACTTCTTAAGGAACTCGACATTGAATGATTTTTTATAGCATGAATCGATTAATGAGTTAATTTTAGAAAAAAAACCCAAAGTGCTATTAACTTAGAGGGTGCGAATCGGAGATATGGGTTCTAAACCATCTTCATTCATTTTTTCAATATATCTCGAGAACGAAGCAAAATTTTGATGCATTTCCAGGGATGTTTTTTGTAGAGAATAAATTTTCCCATAGAAGTGTATCTTTTTAGAAATTATAAAAAAATATTTTTTATCCGAAATAATAAAATTCCCAACAGAAAAAAAACAATTTTTTCCATTTTTAGAGTTTTGACTGTTTTTTAAATGGCATTTCTTTCTAGTTGCAGATAGGTATAGGCAATGCTCTATAAGAAAGAAATTTAAAAAAAATTTTTCTATCAGAGAACTTTCTATGTTTGAAATTCACCGAAATATTGTAACTAAAACATAGACATTTATCGTTGTTTTTTATCATTTTTATACTGAATGCACTTATTTTATAGTTTAGCAAAGTTGAACCAGACCTAAGCAACTGTAGTTTCCAATATTTTTGCAAATTACCAAGAAGTACAAATTTTTCGCTGGCAGAAATACCACCAATACGCGATGCGTGAACTTTTTCCGAGTTAGGGTCAAAATACTCTATGGGTCATAATACTGTACCTCAAAGTTCTGTATTTCAAAATGCTGTATGGGCACCTTTTACATTCTCAAAACAAATTTTACTTTTCAGCCTACTAACAGCATTTTGAAATACAGAATTTTGAGATACCTACAGTATTTTGACTTACAGTAGAAAGAATTTTGTGATTTCGTTATGTGTGTTTTTTGGGATCTTTCGTTAGTTTGTTTTTGTTGATAAATTTTTACTTATTATAGTTTGCTTATCTTTGACTCATTAATGTATTCTGGTTGTACATTTGTTAAGATTTTCGAAAAATGGAAGGTTAAGAACGGAATTATGCAAAAATACAGTATTTTTACAAACAGATTTTTGAGATACAGTGTTTAGCTCATACAGCATTTTAGATGAAGAGTTTTGGAATACAGAATTTTGACCTACAGTATTTGGATCATACAGTATTTTGTACATACAGTGTTTTGAAATACAGAATATTACCCTAACAGCATTATGAGCATGCAGTATCAATACAGTATTTTGACCTTACCGTACTTTAAAATACAGCATTTCGACCCGTTTCCCTTTTTTCCAAATCCAACATTCGCATGGAAACCACTTATGAAAATCCTCTGAACTGAGGTTGTGGCTTGATTTCCGATTCGCCTAATTGCACATCCTGCACCAGAGATATAATTGGTTAAAAAAATGGATTTCGTTGCACTACAGGATGCCATTGAAGCTTTGGTTGCAGAAAACAACAAATTGCTTGCTCAATATTTTGTAAGGAATGTATGGGAGCACATTTTTTAAGATGTTTAGATGTTGATGTCGATATAGACCTTCAAATGTTATTGAAGAATTATAATATGTTCTACCAGAATTATAAACTTACATTGTTAAGTAAAAAAATCCAAAAATAAATATTTAAAACCCTTTTTTGTATAACAACTACATTTCCATTGAGTAAAAAACTTTTTTTTTCAATAAAATAAAAATAAATGCATTCAGTACAAAAATAATGAAAAACAACGATAAATGTCTATGTTTTAGTTACAATATTTCGGTGAATTTCAAACATAGAAAGTTCTCAGATAGAAATTTTTTTTTTTTATTTCTTTCATATGAAGCATTGCCTATACCTATCAGCAACCAGAAAGAAATGCCATTAAAAAAAACTGACAAAACTCTAAAATTGGAAAAAATTGTCTTTTTTTTGTCGGGAATTTTATTATTTCGGATAAAAAATATTTATACACTTCTATGGGAAAATTTATTCTCTACAAAAAATGTCCATTGCATCAAAATTTTGCTTCATTCTCGAGATATATTGAAAAAATGAATGAAGATGGTTTAGAACCCATATCTCCGATTCGCACCCTCTAATTTAATAGCACTTTGGTTTTTTTTTCTAAAATTAACCCATTAATCGATTCATGCTATAAAAAATCATTCAATGTCGAGTTCCATAAGAAGTGACATAATCAATAGACTATAATTGTTTCTATCTTAATTTAATTTTTAGCGTCTTACGGAGGGTTATTGACCGAATAAACGTCTTACACTTGAAATGTGTGTTTGTTTTTATGTCATCTTAGTTGTGTGTAAATACCAGCCTTTCTAAAATGAGGTAAATGGGGTAATTTTTTTTACATATATGTATACGAGCGTCTTACAGCTTGTCATGGACAGCTAAAACGTCTTACAATGCTATTTTCGTGTATATATTGGATCAATGAAGAATATATTAAAAGATGAGCCTTGCTAAAATGAGGTAAATGGGCACTTATTTTTTACAACTTCAATCCCTAATCTTAAGGCCTCATGGACGGAAGCGGAGTGTAAGACGGCGGGCCTAAATCTTTCTATGAGCAAAATTTGAGCCTTGCTAAAATGAGGTGAGCAAATCGGTCACTAGCTCTCCGGCTAATAATACAACAGTCAAGCTCACAATATGCTTCTCCAATCGTACTTGTTGAAAAGAAAAAAAAGGAAATTAGGCTGTATATTTATTTTAGGGAGTTAAATAAAATAACTTTGCGTGATAATTATCCGTAAATAACTTTGCGTGATAATTATCCGTTACCCTTAATAGAAGATAACATTGATCGACTCAAAAATAAGAAATATTATACTACACTCGATTTGAAAAATGGTTTCTATCACGTACCAATCAAGGAAAAACACGTCGTTTACCACACCGATTGGGTAGTATGAATTCACCAAAATGCCGTTTGGGCTAAAGAACGCCCCCTCAGTTTTTGAGCGTTATATGAAACATGTGTTTGGTAAATTGATACAGGAATCAAAGATTTTGACTTAATTTTTGGTGGGGGCAAAACCACCATTTATTAGGCTTAATACAAGCTATTAACTTACAAACTAAGAAACTTAATAGCTAAGACTTACTAACTAGTTGGAGGGCTTAGGAGACGAAGTTTTAGGCAGGGAGTACTTATATTGAAGTCAGAACAAGAGGAGTCGGAGTTGACATTCCTCAGCATTCGGGAGATGGGTTGATTGGAGCCGTAAGAGGTTCGATGGGTGGGAAGATAGAATAGACGGGGATTTCGGGTGCTACGAAGGTTAGTATTTTGAAAAATGGATTCCTTAAGGGCTGGACAGTCAATGATACCTGTGAAGATTCGGTGAATGAAGAGAATGTCAAATATTTCTCTTCGATCTTTCAGCGTATTGAGTTTGATTCGGTCTTGATAAGGAGGCAATATCAGGGGATTACTCCAATTAAGACCTCGAAGAGCAAATCGGAGGAAACGGCGTTGTATGCTCTCAATTCTGACAATGTGCACTTATTGGAAAAGCGACCAGACTTGACAAGCGTATTCAAGAAGCGGACGGAAAGGGATCGGGTTACGTTGGGGTCAGCAAATTCTTTGGACCATCGTTTGACGAAGCCAAGTGCTGAATTCGCCTTAAGGATTATATCGTCGATATGGTTGAGGAAATTCAGCTCACGGTCGCAAATAATTCCAAGGTCCCGGATCACCACAACGGTGGAAATGATTTGACCGTTTAGAAGATAGAGACGGAGAGGAGATTTGATGCGTTTACGTGAGAAGGTTATTGATTGCAACTTGAAAACATTTAGCTCCAATCAGTTTTTGGAGCACCGTATTGAAAAATTGTCGAGATCATGTTGGATGTGGGAAGAGTCTTCAGAAGAAGAAATGACCCGGTGAAACTTAGTATCGGTATCGTCCGCATATAGAGAGATAGAGGAGTGTTTGATGATAATTTCAATGTCGTTAATACTGAGAATGAAGAGGAGAGGGCCTAAATGACTGCCTTGGGGAACACCGGATGTAGCTAGCAAGCGGCTGGATAATGCGGATCTGAACCGAACGCTGTAAAAACGGTTTTCAAAATAAGAAGAAATCCATCTTAATAGAAAGGGTTCAATGCCGAGGGTTGAAAGTTTAAAAGGAATAAGTTTGTGAGAGATTTTATCGAAAGCATTACTAAAGTCAGTTGAAATTACACGACCTCCTTTCCATTCTCCAAGGCTGAGAGGGAAAATGAGACAAAGTAAACGAGGTTTGTTGTTGCTGACCTGCCTTTGAGGAACCCGTGTTGTCTAGGGAAATGAGAGATTTGCACCGAAAACTTAAGTTTTCATACAATATGCTTTGGAAAATTTTGGGTATATGCGATAGTTTAGCGATGGGACGATAATTTTTCACGTCGCACTTAGGACCTTTTTTGTGTATAGGGGTTTTTTTTTTTTTTTTTTTATAATTAACGCGCACATCAAGGGGTTATGACTACCCTTATAATGCCATTAAACACAGTGCGAGTATTTAGGAAAATAGGAGAGGATTTGAAAGGAGACATCGATGCACGTTGCTTTTGAACCTTTGTGAATCGTAATGCAGGGGAAAAACAGGGCCAGGTAGAGCATTCCACATTCGGGTGGTGCGACTAAAATATGAATCTCTATACTTGACTGTACGCCCGAAGTTGGGCTCAAGGTAAAACTGATGAGCATTCCTAGCGAGGCGGGTGTTGCGGCTAAATTGTTTCAGGGGAGGAATGCAACTGGCTATTTCACTAGAGCACTGTTTATAGAAAAAGCGATAAAAGAGAGTGAGACAGGTAACGTTTCGTCGATGTTCAAGAGAATCAATCAATTCTACGATTGAACTATCACCTATCAATTTTAACGCTCTATTTTGTACCCTATCAAGCAGATGCAAAGATGTTTGAGCGGCACCTGACCAGATATGGGAGTTATACTCCTGTTTTGGGCGGATGAAGGCCTTATAAATTGTAGCCAGATCAGAAGGGGTGAAGAACTTCCTGCATCGTCTCAAGAAACCTAAGCATTTAGCAGCGTTTTTGCCGATTTCAAATATGTGGTCGTTCCAACGAAGATTATCGTTTACACACATACCAAGTACTGACAGCTTTTCGGTTTCTTCGATGCAGGTACCATTCATGGATAATGACAATGGGGGAATGTTAAGCTACAACGACAAGAGACAGCATTGAGTTTTCAAAGCATTGAATTCTACTCGGTTCATAAGACCCCATGCAACAATGCTGTCAAGGTCGGAATTCGATGAGCTTATCATACGCAACCGTTCCAGTTCCACATCCGAAGAGCAGGGACGTGAATTTGGAAACGAATATGAAAAGCTGAGGGTCGAGTCGTCAGCAAAACAGTTAAGCGGATTAGAAGTTTCAGACAAGAGATCATTAATGAAAATGAGGAAGAGAGTCGGAGACAAAACGGAGCCCTGGGGCACACCAGCATTTATGAAGTGGGTATCAGACTCGAAGCCATCCAATACAGCTTGTATTGAACGGTCGGAAAGGTAATTTCTAATCCAACGAAGAAGAGACTCATCGATACCAAAAGCACGCATTTTCGATAAAAGAGCCTGATGCCAAACTCTATCAAATGCTTCAGAAATATCAAGCGCAATAATCTTACTTTCTCCAAAGCAATATAAGGATTGGTTCCACTTTTCAGTGAGATATGCCATCAAATCACCAGTGGACCGTTTGCTACGAAAGCCGTACTGACGGTCATTAAGAAGCTTTCGTTCTTCAAGATATTTCATAAGTTGATGGTTTATCAACGTTTCCATGACCTTGGAAAAAAGGGACGTTAGTGCAATTGGACGGTAATTGGAAGGGGAGGAAGATTCGCCTTTTTTAGGGACGGGCTGGACAAATGCAGTTTTCCCTCTGCTCGGAAAAATCCCAGCAGAATAGGAAAGATGGAAAAGTTTACGCAGTGGTTTTGCCAGCGTAGAAGAACACCTCTTCAAAATAACGGCGGGGATACCATCTGGACCAGCGGATTTATGTATGTTGAGATCTTTGAGGACTCTCGCAACCGAGCGAGTTCGAAAAAATATCTGCTTCATCAAAGAATTTGCAGACTCGAGCTCAGGTGGAGCCAATATGCTATGAGGAAGTGTCGAGTTGGCAGCAAATTGAGCTGCCAGCAAATTGGCTTTATCGATGGAGCTGACATATGGAGAGTCATTGAAGACGAGCGTTGGGACCGATGACGTAATCGAGTTCTTAATGTTCTTGACAAAGGACCAAAAGTTTTTACTTCCTTTTGGACACAATAGTATTTTTTGCCTTACTTTTTGGTCATGTAAAAATTTAGCCCTTTGTATTTGAGCATTACAGATATTTCTGGCCCGTTTGAACAAATTTCGGTTTTCTGCAGTAGGGTTGTCTTTAAATTTTCGAAAACTACTTTCACGGATATTGACAAGTTAAAAATTTTTGAGAGGGGAAGGGAAAAAGTTGAGGCGCACTTCTTAAGAAAAATGGTAGGTATACCATCGGGGCCAGGAATATATTCATCATTTCGATTAATTAACTTTTCTTCAATTAGATGGGAGTCAAAGAAACGTGGAAGGAATGGATCAAAAGAAAAATTCGGTAAAAACGAGAAATAAGCTGAGTTATGAGCAAAAGAATCACCGGTGAAAGACTGTTTGAAGTAACTTGCGAAATAGTTTGCTACGGCGAGTGCATCGGATGAGGTTTCGTTATTGAAGGAAAGGGAGGAAGGGTACCCGTCAGATTTTCTTTTGTGGTTGACAAATTTATAAAAAAAAAATAGGATCATTAATAATGTTAGATTTCATTTCATTTAAATAGCGTTGGTAAAAGGTGTTGAAAAGCTCACAGAAGTGTAGATAACAACCAAGGTAAGCTGAATAGTCAGTAGGAGATCGAGTACGAAGGAAGATTGTCCACAATTTGTTCCTTTTATTTCTTCGAGTACGGATACGGAGCCTATGGTTATACCAAGGTGGGGAAGTAGAAGAAGTTTTAAGTCTGGAAAGGGGAACGAAGAGGGATATAGCATTATGTCTTTCTCTGTATAACGCTGTTGTAGCATCTTCTACAGTTAAATTATCAATATTAAAGTGAGTTCTATTGAGATAATAATTAATTTTCCGAAAGTTTGCTTTGTGGAAATCGTATGAAGCAGGAGGTACGGGCGGGTTAGATGGTTTTGAAGACCGGAGAAAAAATGAGAGACGTTTGGTGACATTCCCATCGCGACGGAAACCATTGAGGAAAATATAGATATTCTTAGAGAAGTCATTAGTATAGTTGTTACTAAAGGGTTAAAGCTTAGATTGGATAATTGCGTTTTTCTGCAAAGTGAGATAGTATATTTGGGTTATAGAATAAACAAAGACGGTGTTAGACTTAATGAAACAAACCTAAAAGCTATTCAGAATTTTCTTCTTTCTACTTCAGCGAAAAATATCCATAGTTTCCTAGGACTTTGTTCCAATTTTAGCCTATTTTAGGAAATTCATACATCAGTTTGCCAACATAGCAGAACCACTGTATGATTTGTTAAGGAAAGAAAGTCCGTTTATCTACGGTCCAAAGGAAGTAGCCTGTTTTGATCTATTAAAAAGTAAACTAATTTCAGCACCAGTTCTGTCGGTCTATAGTCGACATAGTCCTACAGAACTACATTGCGATGCAAGCACGTATGGATTTGGAGCAGTGCTGCTCCAAAGACAGAGCGATGCCAAATTCCATCCAGTGTTTTATTTCTCCAAACGCGCCAGTGACGCTGAAAGTAGGTTTCAAGGCTATGAGCTTGAGACTTTGTCCATAGTATTTGCTCTTAGGCGATTCCGAATTTACTTACTTGGTATTCTATTTAAAATAGTAACGGACTGCCAACCTCTTGTTTTAACATTAAACAAAAAAAAACTTTGAATGCTCGTATATCCCGATGGGCGTTGGAGCTACAAACAAACGATTATTCTGTCGAGCATATAGGAAAAGCGATCGAATGTCGCATGTCGATTCACTAAGTAGATCTTTTAATATTGTGCACATTGACGACCAATCGTTTGAGTTTGTACTCGCAGCTGCCCAAAAACAAGACACTAAGATAATCACGATTCCGTCCGACCTAACGAAATCTGAAAGTCCTTACTATGAGATGGTTGATGGATTAATATATGGAAGAGTAAGTGATCCGAACTCATCATGAAGCCCTTATTCATTTGGGTGTTGATAAATGCTTCGAACATATAGCTGGAATCTATTGGTTTCCTAATATGAAGGACAAGATTAGAGCTGTTATTAAAAACTGTTTTAAATGTATTTATTTTTCTCCCGAATCTGGAAAAGCAGAAGGAGTTCTCCACCCAATTCCAAAAGGAAATTTACTTTTTGGTACGTTTCACATTGACCTCTAAGGCCATTTGCTAGCTCGCTTTCCAACAAGAAGCACATTCTGGTGATGGTGGATGGTTTCACCAAATTTGTCAAACTTTATTCTACCGAAAGCACCTCCAGCGAAGAAGCTATAGATTGCCTAAAAATATATTTTGCTAATTATTCCAGACCAAAGCGAATAATATCTGACCGTGGAACATGTTTTACAAAGAGTTTTCCGAATTTTTGCATGATAACAACATTCAGCATGTCAAGATTGCCAAACACTCTCAACAATCGAATGTTCAGGTAGAACGGTTGAATCGAGTGATAACACCTATGCTAGCAAAATAATGTGAGGCGTTGACCACTAGCAAATGGGACAAAAATCTTGAAAAAGTTGAATTTGCTATCAATAACAGCGTTAGCCGAAGTATTGGATTTACACATAGCACTTTACTTTTTGTTAGGGATCAGAAGGGCAGATTTTGTGATAGAGTTAAAGAGTTTTTAGTTAGTAGCATAGGGCCTAAAGAAATTAACTTAGACGAGATAAGAAATAAAGCTGAGCAAGAAATTGAAAAGGAAGGACTACAATTGACAAGGTTGCCATATAAAGGCATAAGTTCTCCTAATAATATGAAATTATATGTGCTTCCAGATACTGACTTGAAAGATGATAATCAAGAAGATGGTGTCTCTAAAAACTGAATTTCCACACTGAAAATTTATAAATGAAATTTGTTTGTGTTTGCCGCATCTATGCTAATTATGTCGATGAGCTTTTATTTATAAAGCTTTCAAATGAACATATTATATTTTGCTAAACGATTACATTGTATCTTCGAATATAGAACTTAGTGTCATTTTGACTTTTTATTTTTTTTTACTTTCAATTTTATGTAACACTATGCATTTGAATGAAAACTTACTTTTATGTGTTATATCAACTATTATTTTTATGAAATGAAGGTACTCATATACCTCACTACTAAACTAAAAGATAATAATATTATTAAAAATAAAAAAAAATAAAATAATTCTCTTTCCCATTTTCCTCCCTTACCCCAACGCCCAGTTCCACCACCACCAAGACTACCAAATAAAAATCGACCTGCTGATTCCTCATCATCACCATCATCATTGGCACCTGTGCACCAAATTCAAGTTCCAATTAAGAACAAAACATCATCTTCTATTACAAAAGAGCACAGCGCATTATTTTCGTTTAAAGAGATTAATTCTCTCTTGAGCGAAATATTAAGCAAACTAAGAGTCTGTCATACTAAAAGTTATCAGTTCAACGTAATTACATCTCTTGCTACTAAGTACATTTACTCAAATGAACAAATGAACATGTTATATAATTCTCTTAATATCATTACTTGGAATGCAAGAAGCATTGCAAAAAAGCAATTAGAATTTTTTAATTTTATGAATGATAAGAAAATTGACATTGCTTTCATTACAGAAACCTGGTTAAATGATGACAAATCTTTTGCACACCAAAACTATAAGTGTTATCGTCTTGACAGGAGAAACGAAGCGTGTATCGTATGCATTCCTCTCCAACAGGGGAGGCGCTTGTATGTGGTAGCGATCTATGCGCCGGAGGCTTCTCAAAATTCATGTTTTATAACAGAGCTTGAAACACTTTTTCGATGTCTGAAACTGAACTCAGAAGAAAACTATTTCCTTTTGGCCGGTGATTACAATGCTAAACACCAAGATTGGGGAAATCAATTAGCCAATCCAAGGGGGACCCAGCTATTCAATTGGCTGGGGCTCCACAGCATTGAGTGTAAAGTCGATCTGCTGGCTACTGACAGGCCTTCATATCCTCGAAGTGGCTCTTATTTGGATCTATTGTTTTTAGGCTCAAGACTGAAACTGACCGACGACATTCTTCGACGGACGAAAAATTGTTTAACGACGGTTGAGTACGACAGTGACCACTGTGGGCTTGCCGCCGTCATACTACTTCCGAACGACCTTGTGGAACTGGAGGAGTACGTTCCGACCCACTCTTACAACTACGGTAAGACACGTTGGCCGCGCTTTTCCGGTGCCGTCTCAAGGGAACTTCGTTTGAACGGTATTGCGCCTCCATGCAACAGGAATCTGTCGAACGTTGAGATCGATGGATACCTGCAAAGTATGGAGGATGCAATCCGTAGAACAATGGACAGGACAATTCCTAAGTATAGGCAAAACGATCCAACGAACATGTACAGAAACGCGACAATAGACGCACTCTACAAACAAAAAAGTGTGCTCCTGTCGAGACTCAAACTCTTGCACAGGAGGTTTACTGACCGACACGATTTGGAGATTAGAACTCTGAGGTCACAGATCAAAAATCTCCAACAACTTATTAAAGAAAACTATAAAACTTCCATTTCATGTTTCTGGAACAATAAAATTCGGGCTGTGCAGTCCAACAACCCGAGTATGTTTCCGGAAATAAACAAAATTTTTAGGAGAAAAGATCAAAATGACCTTCAGAGTATTAAACTCCAAAGGACGACAGAGAACAATAACTTACTTTTGACAATTGGAATAGATCCAGATGACGCCATCTTGGATGATGACAACTTTATAGTGGAAGATGCTCAAGAGAAGGTAGAGACGGTGGGGGCTGTTTTCGAGCGAGTATATAAGGTGAATGAGTGCATTCGCCCGAATCACGACCTTGAGAACAGAGCCTTCGTTGGACACTTTTATCTTAGAGACGAGATCTCGCATTGGCGATCTGAGAATCCTGGTTTCACTAGGTTCAATGACGACCGACTTGCAAATGCATTCATCGCCCAGCGAAACGGGGATAACACCTTGTTCGTGTCTAAGATGGACCTCGAGGACATCTTTCACAAAATAAAGAAAAAGAAGTCAGCAGGAGTCGACGGCATACCCAATGTTGTGCTACGAAACCTCCCTTCGGAAGCGGTGGACATATACACCACGTTGTTCAACAATGCGCTGAATAATGCATATTATCCAGTGAGTTGGAAGATGGCAGTGGTCCATCCTCTCCTTAAAAAAGGGAAGGATGGTTCCAATCCAACAAATCTCCGGTCAATTAGTCTTCTTCCGAGTATCAGCAAGGTATTCGAGAAAGTTCTCAATAGAGCTTTGTCCACATGGGCTGAGGACAAACATATTATCCCAAAAAATCAGTTTGGTTTTAAGGCGGGCCATGATACCATACATGCCGCGTCTAAACTAGTATCTGACATTCAATGGAACAAAGCTAAAAAGCAGTGTACGGGTGCATGTCTGGTTGACTTGGAGAAGGCATTCGATACAGTTTGGTTAGACGGTCTTTTCTATAAGTTGATCAGATATGGCATGAGTAAACCACTGCTATATATTCCCAATGACATGCTTCATGGTAGAACGTTTGTTGTTAAAAGTTGCAATAAAACTTCTACCAGAACTTTTAAAATACAGAACGGTCTGCAACAGGGAGCGGTGAATTCGCCTATTTTATTTAGCATTTTCACTGGCGATCTAATTGGTTCTCTTCACCATGCTATAGCGTACGCCGACGATCTCATTGCGTACAGAACAGGTCCAAAGATCGAAGACATCAGAAGTCTCTTGCAGCGTGACTTCGATAAGATTCAGCATTATTGCGATGACTGGAAGTTGAAAATCAACTTTCAGAAATCGGAAACAATTGTGTTTAGAACCCCGTTGGCTCGGGCCTCATGGGATACGAGAAAGAACTGGCGAAAGCTGGTGATCGTTGATCTACATGGCCACCCACTGCCAAGCAAAGTAGTAGTCAAGTACCTCGGCATCTGGCTAGATCAGTATCTATATTTTAACAAACATATGGATGCGGCTCTGGCCAGGGCTAGAGGAGCTTTTGCTCTGACAAGGCGACTGTTTCACAGCAGTCAACTTGATAGCAGAGTGAAGGTGATTTGCTACATGGCCCTCATAAGGCCAATGATTGTCTATGGGTGCCCTGTGTGGTTCAATGTTACAGCGTCTCAGATGGAAAAGATTCGGGTGTTTGAGAGACAGTGTCTGCGTACCTGTCTTGGATTGCACAGAACACCAGAGTCGGAGTACAGAAGATATTATCCTAATGGGGTCCTTTACAACGGGGCTCAAATAAACAGAATCGACAACTTCATGATAAAACTGACTCGGGGTCACACTGCAAGGGCGATGTCTTCGAACAATGGCCTGATATTTGGGGCTTACTACCCCAACATAGAATATATGGAGAGAACACGTTTCAGTGGATTTGTCCCACCGGAGGCTTTCCTCTATTTTGACATGATAGGTTTGATTCAGGACAGATTGGCGGTTCCGTTAATCTACCACGTCTGCCGTAAGTCCGTGGAACGACGGCTCCTTTACAACCGTGACGTCGCCGCAGTAGGCGGAGAAGTTGAAGAGCTCCTCCGGTTCAGTAGGGCGGTCTCAGATCGCGATCGTCGTGACGTTGTCAAAATGTCAGATATGTTCTGGTGGTTGTCCGAGCAACAAATTGTTATGGATGATGATAGTCAGTCGCCAATGGCTGGCTTACACAGGCTTAGCGTGTAAGTCTGAGGGTAGGGGGTGGGCTCAGTGGCAAAAAAAAAAAAAAAAAAATCAGAAAAAAAAAAAAAAGCTGCTGTGGCTGCTCTAGTTTTAAGTAGATTTAAGTAGTTTTAATTAGATTTAAGTAATTTTAAGAACACACAAAAAAAAAAATTATCTAGAAAACTAAGTTTTTCAATTTTTCTTAGTCTTTACCATATCTATAAGTTGTAAATTAATAAGTTATCCTTAGGCCGAAAGGCATTAGAATTAAGATATTGTTTAATTTAGAGTACCTGATTAGGGTCAGTAAGTTAGTTAGGATATTATATAAGCTAGTTTTATACATTTTTGTTAGCATGTAAGTAGTTATAAGTGAAAATGAATAAAAAATGGATTAAAAATGAAAAAAAAAAATGAAATGAGAAACGAAATAGGAAGTGGTGTGGCAGTAGTCATAAGAGAAGATATCCACCACTCGGTTCATCCTAATCTGCAACTCAAATGTATGGAGTCAATAGGAATAGATGTGTTTTTGGTAAATAACTCCACAGTGAGTATTTTTTCTGTCTACTTTCCGGAAAGAACTCTTGATAAAATGACTTCTTTCAAAAGTGATCTGCAAATGATTTTCAGAAACCGAGACAAAGTCATTTTTGGTGGTGACTTAAACTGTCGCCATCGACTATGGAATTGTCTCAGAGCAAATTGTTGGGGTAACGTATTATATGATGTTAACGAGACACACCCATATTTTTCTTTGCTTTACCCCCCTAATCATACATATGTTCCTACGTTTAAGTATAAAAGTCCTTCTACTTTAGACTTTTTCGTTACCAATATACCAACTTATTGTTGTAGGCCATTCACCTTCGATAAATTAGGGTCCGATCATCTCCCTGTAAATATAAACATGAATCTCCAACCAAAAGAAAAACAAGCCAAATTATACTACAAGCTGTCTGCAGCAAATTGGGACTTATTTGCTTCCTGTTTCAACAGAAACTGCAGTCAAATTTCTACTACCCCTGTAAACAACACAACTCAAATTGATTTAATGTGTAGTAATTTTGTAAATTTGTTAAATACGGCAGCTGACTCTGCAATACCCAAGTGTCTGTAAAAGACGATCACTCGGTTCGACTTCCTAGCAATATTTTACTTTTAATAAGCCTAAGGAACTCAGAAAGAAGGAAATGGCTTCGTTATCGATATGACTGCTTTCTCGACAGTACAAAACTTCTAAATTCTGCAATATCAAAAGAAATCGAAAAATACAAAAACTGGCGTTGGAATAATCTCCTTTCTTCCTTTGAGAAATCCAGTAAACCCTTTTGGAAAGTTTCGAAAGTGATAAAAAAAACGAGGTTCAAGTTTTCCACACCTCAAAACAGAAAACGAACTAATAATAACACCAAAAGACAAAGCAAACATATTTGCTTCAAGTTTTGCAAAGAATCACGAAATAACAGCTCATTTTAGTGACGCCCAATACTTCCACTGATGTAACAAATACAATAAATTTTGTTTCGACATCAAGTATCGAACTAACAGATTTGAATTTAGTTAATCCTAATAAAATACGAAGGTTGGTTCAAAAGTTAGAAACTAAAAAACGTCCTAGCATTGACGGTATAAGCAATAAAATTTTGAAATTCGTCCCCCTCTCAGGCTTACGATATCTGACTTAAATTTTTCATGCTTGTCTGAAATTAGGATACTTTCCAAATTGCTGGAAAACTGCTGTAGTAATACCAATCGCAAAGCCCGGCAAACCAAAAGATATTGTTAGCAGCTATAGGCCGATAAGCTTACTGAGCTCTTTAAGCAAGCTATTAGAAAAGATAATCAAGGAAAGTCTTGACAATCAATTAATATGAACAATAATTAATACAATATTATGCCTGATTATCTATTTGGATTCAGACCCCTTCACAATAAAAATAAATAAATAGGGTGGCGCAACAGAGCGAGGAGCCCCTGGGCCTAGCGCATTTCTCACAACCATCCCTTGTGAGTGAATGGAGGGGACCTACAATTTTCTGCCGGTTCCGAACGGCTAATCGAGAAAGCGCTTTTCATGACAATGAATACTAACGGAGGACTTGCCAATTCCTCGCGAAAGGCGATACCCGTAGAAAAAACATTTTTGCCTCTGGTGGGATTCGAACTCGAACCTCTGGATTAACAGGCGGACATGCTATCCATCACACCACGGGTACCACTACCCCTTCACAATACCAACCAGCAAATTCTGAGAATCAAAAATCATGTCAAAGAAAAATATAATATGAAAGAGTCGACTGTAGTGTAATAACATTCATTCGAAAAGAGCCACAACCAAAATACGAGATACAAACAAAAAGCACGTTTTCATTGATACTTAATATCATAGTAAAACGATGTACACAATTTTGTTGTCCCCTTTGGCCAACAAAAGCTAAGTTCAAAGACATCGTTTTGACTACGTTGCTTTGTGAGTGGCACTGAATGTATTTTGTTACACTACTCCCGAATGCAAGTTTGTCAACATTAGAAATGAGACGACTGCCCCATTTAGTAACTTATGAGAAGCAGAATGCTGATGCATTCTTATTTGTAATATAGTTCATAAGAGGGGATATCCCAAATAGATGTGTAATATAATTTAGGTATAAATAGCTGTAAGAAAATGTAAATAAGATCAATTCCATTCCTTACACTGTGAATTCATTATCAAACTGCGGCTCTCTAGCCATCAATTTGAAGCGAGCTGCGCTTATACAGCAAAAGCAAGAAAGTAACAGTTAGAACTTAACATGGCGATCCTGCCAACTTGTTGGGCTAACAACAAGACGCGGACCAAAATCCCTTTCAAGTTGAGTCTTATCCCTCAGTTGAATCGCTGACATCCGTCCAGCAATCGCAATATTTCAATGAAAATATTTATTATATGTATACTTGCAAGTTTATGATAGTTTATATTGAAACCAATGAAAACAGATTAAATATGTCTGCACCAGCATTTAAAGATCTTCCAAAAGTTGCCAACGACCTTAAAAGCTAACTCGAAGGTTTCAACACCATCATCATCTACATTACATGACGATCTTTTGTGGATTTCAGGACAACCAATCGAAAAATTAAATAACATTACAATGGGGCAACCACAATCGAAGGAAGTGATAAATAACAACCTGAGTAGCAGCCAGCAGATTCTAAGCAGTTCGAATATAAACAATATAACTCTAGTAATACTTATCATTCTATTAATAGCGAAAATTCATTCTTATTATAAGAAATATGTTAGGAAACAAATAATACGAAATAGAATAAATAATGTTTAAAAAAAAAAAAAAAAAAAATTGTAATTTCCGTTCAATAAAAAAAAAAAAAAAAAAAAATTTATATATTGTGAAATCTAATATCGAAGTCCATATTCTTACTATAAAAAAAAAATAAAAATTTTAAAAAAACATTTGAAGTCATTTCTGTTATGGATAGTATAAAAAGCATTTACAAAATATTAGTAAATTTAAAAAAAAAGTCCAAACAGAGAATATTCACAAGAATACATTGACAAAACAAAAAAAGAAATTGACAAGATATGGAGAGAAATACTTATAGAAATTACTGACGAAACGGAAATAGAAGAAATATCAGTAAACTTCAAAGAAATAGAAAAACGAATTTTGGAAATACTTAAGCCAAAAACAAAAAAAAACTGAACCTAAAAAAATGGCAGAATTCAATATGATAACAGCTACAAAGCTAATTACAGAATTTAACGGTGAATCAAAAAACCTTTCAAATTTTTTTGGGCTTATTGAATTCTATCATGATACTTTAGGTGGAGAAAGTGAAAAGAAAAAATTAATTAAATTTGTTATAGCAACTAAAGTAACTGACAAAGCAAAAAACAGGCTTCTGACTCTAGACAAAGAACCAGACAAACTTTTAGATTTAAAGAAAGTTTTAACAGATATTTACAAAACAAAAATAAACCCATTGAAACTACATAATGATTTAGCTAGACAGCATCAGGGAACACAAGAAGTTAACAAATTTGCAGAGCGGATAGAAGTACTAATTTCACAATTAAATGAGATTCAGATAGCTGAACAGGGTGAAGCCAATAAAAGAATTATAATAAAGTTAAATGACCAACTAGGATTAAATGTCTTTAAAAATGGATTAAATGAAGCATGTAGACAGGTAGTACAAGCATCAAGAGTAGCTACATTTAATGAAGCTGTACAGATAGCAATTGAGGTTGAAGCGTCTACACGACAAAATAACATCATGCAATTTAGGACAAATCATAGTGGTAGATACCAATACAACCATAATTCTTCCTATCCAAAATTTACAAATAATAATAGAATCAACAATAGACAGTACAATAACAACAGTTATAACAATGGTTATGAAAGGAACAAAAATAATAATAGAGGTAGAGGTATTGCAAGGGGATACCACAATAGTAACACTAGGTCAAAAAACTTAGAGATCCCCGGGCAACAGAATCGGGGAAACCAAAGAAGGTTCTAAATTTCTATGGGGAATGCGACACAAATTTTGCTAACATAAGGATAAAACATTTAAACAAAACTTTTAAATTTTTAATTGACACGGGTGCTGATATTTCAGTTTGTAAAGAGTTTCTTGTAAAAGAATTAAATGAATATTCGTCATGTCAAATAAACGGCATAACAAATAAAACGATATTTTCGAAAGGTATAACAGAACTAGAACTCATGCTTGGAGAAACAAATATAAAACATCAATTCCACGTGGTTAGTGAGGAAATAAATATATCAACAGATGCAATACTAGGTAGAGACTTTTTATTACAATATAACTGTAAGATTGATTATGAAACATGTGTACTAATAATTCCATTAGATGGGGAAGAAATGGTTTTACCAATGAATATGAATACAAGAGACATTAAAAATGATATTAAAATTCCAGCAAGAACAGAGATAATTCATAAAGTCGATTTAGACGTAAAAGAAGATAGCGTAATACATTGAAAAGAAATAAAAAAGGGAGTATTTTTAGCAAATTCATTAATACCAGCAATAGGAATCAAACATGTGAAAATACTAAATACAACTGATTCAGAAGTAACGCTTAAACATATCTCATTAGGAATAGAACCAATCTCGAGTTATGAAATATTACAATTTAAAAATAGTTTAGTAGATGAAGATCGGTTTAAGAAAATAGAAAAGGAAATAAAAGTAGATAGTTTAGATGACAACGCTAAGACAGAAATACTTAAATTATGCAAGCAATTTCAAAATATATTTCACTTAGAAAATGAAATACTAACAAAAAATAATTTTTATGAACAGAAAATAACAACTATAGATAAAACACCAGTATACATAAAAAATTACAGACTCCCGCATGCTAATTTGAATGAAATCAACAACCAAGTTGAAAAGTTGATAGATGAAGATATAGTTGAACCATCTATAAGTCCTTATAATTCACCTTTATTAATAGTTCCAAAAAAGGACAAAGAAGGTAACAAAAAATGGAGATTAGTAGTTGATTTTAGGTCTTTGAACAAAAAAGTAGTTGATGATAAATTCCCACTAACTCGTTTGGAAGACGTATTAGATAAATTAGGAAAAGCGAAATATTTTTCAACTTTAGATATGACAAGTTCATTTCACCAAATTCCATTACATCCGAAATCCAGACCATTGACAGCATTTTCTACGGACACTGGTCACTTTCAATTCAAAAGATTACCTTTTGGATTAAAAATTTCAACAAATAGCTTTCAGAGAATGTTATCAATTGCACTTAGTGGACTGCAAGCATCTGCATTTCTATACGTAGATGATATAATAATTTTTGGATCAAATCTTAGAGAGCATAATAAAAATCTAACAGAAGTTTTTAAAAGGTAACGTAAATATAATTTAAAACTAAACCCAAGCAAATGTAATTTTCTACGTCCAGAAGTAGTTTATCTTGGACATTTAATAACTGCAAAAGGTATAACTACAGACCCAGATAAATACAATGTTATTAAAGAATATCCTAAACCAGATAATGTAGATGAAGTTCGAAGATTCGTAGCTTTCTGTAATTACTATAGACGTTTCATACAAAATTTTGCAGAAATTGCAAAACCACTAAACCAATTATTAAAGAAAAATCAAATTTTTAGCTGGACACAAAATTGTCAAATTGCTTTTGAAACACTTAAATTAAAACTAATGTCACCACCTATCCTATCTTACCCAAATTTTTCAAAACCATTTATACTAACAACAGATGCATCAAACTATGCACTAGGAGCGATTTTATCTCAAGGAGAAGTAGGCGATGATAAGCCCATTGCATATGCCAGTAAAGCATTAAACAAACATGAACTAAATAAATCTGTAATAGAGAAAGAATTACTTGGTATTCATTGGGGAATTAATCATTTCAGACCTTATCTGTATGGAAGAAGATTTATTGTGTACACAGATCATAGACCATTAGTTAGCTTATTTACTCATAAGAACCCTTCATCTAAGTTGACTAGAATTAGAGTAGATTTAATGGATTACGATTTTGACATAGTTTTTAAGCAAGGAAAGATGAATACGAATGCTGATGCATTATCCAGAATAAAAATAAGTTCAGAAGAATTAAAAGAGATGATACCAAAAGTAAGCATAAATGTCCTAACTAGAGCAATGAAGCTGAGAAATATAAAAAACACTAGTGAAAAAGAAGAAAATCCGGAAACCATGCCACCAGTGGAGACTGATCACCTTCACATATGGGAATGCATATCAATTTCAGACACTAGGAATATTAAGAAGTTGCAACTTGAGAATATAAAAAATTTAATGGGTACCCAAAAAGAAAGAATATATTCAGTCAAAGATAGAATACATGTTGGATACAGTGATAAATCATTATCAGATTTAAAATTGATTCTGAGGAAACTGTTGTCCTATGCAAAGCATGTGAAGTTAGAAAAGCTAGCGTTAGCAATGAATAATGGAATATTTGAAACAATATCAGTGCACAAATTTAAGAAGATATTTAATGAACTGCAGAAAAATGAAAAAGAAAATTGTCTAGACATTATATTATACAATGCGCCAAAAAGAGTGCATGATATAAAAGAAATGAATGAAATAATAAAAAGGTATCATGATGATAAATTAGGAGGACATATAGGTATAAGAAGATGTATAGCAAAGCTTAAGCAGAAATATGTATGGAAGAATATGAATAAGATGGTTAGAAATTATATAAATAAGTGCAAAATTTGTAATGAGGTTAAAATAACAAAATATACAAAAGAACAATTCACAAAAACAGACACACCAAATACATCATTTGAAACAATAACAATAGATACAGTAGGACCACTCAGACCATCGAATGGATACAGGTATATTCTGACAATTCAATGTGAGCTTACAAAATTCATTGAAGCATTTCCATTAGTTAAAAAAAAATGCCGTTTCAGTAGCAAAGACTATAGTAGAAAAATTCATTTAAAATATGGTTGTTTTAGGAAATTAAAAACAGATAAAGGCACAGAATTCACAAATGAACTACTAGTAAACATATGCAAATTATTAAAAATAGAAAAAGCTACATCTACGCCATTTCACCATGAAACTTTAGGCTCAATAGAAAGAAACCATAGAGTTCTGAACGACTATTTAATGACTATGAACGGAAAAGACGAATGGGAAGAGTTACTACCATACTACACCTACACATACAATACTACACCACACAGTACTACAAATTATGCACCATTTGAATTAGTATATGGAAAATTATGTGCTTTACCTTGTGAAATCATTAAAAATAAACAGAGCATTTATAACTTGGATAATTATGTTAATGAATTTAAAATAAAGTTAAAGTATGCACATAATAGAGCTAAGGAAAACTTAGAATTAAATAAAACTAAAATATGTAACAATCAATTAAATGTAAAAGCATCAAATTTCAAAATAGGAGACTTTGTCTATATAAAAGTAGGAAATAAAAGAAAACTAGATAAACCCTTCAAAGGTCCATATAAAATCATTGCACAAAATGGTCCAAATAGTATTATAAGCATTGAAAACAAAAACAAAGAAGTACGCAATAACAATTTAATTAAAGCCAGAAATACAAACTAACAATAAACATCAATAGATAACACAAACCTAAATCCATATATATGTACATACAAAAAAAAAAAAAAAACCGAATAATATTTATTTAAATTTTACAAATGTAAACAAATATCATTATTTAAAGGGGAGGGATGTAGTGTAATAACATTCATTCGAAAAGAGCCACAACCAAAATACGAGATACAAACAAAAAGCACGTTTTCATTGATACTTAATATCATAGTAAAACGATGTACACAATTTTGTTGTCCCCTTTGGCCAACAAAAGCTAAGTTCAAAGACATCGTTTTGACTACGTTGCTTTGTGAGTGGCACTGAATGTATTTTGTTACACTACTCCCGAATGCAAGTTTGTCAACATTAGAAATGAGACGACTGCCCCAATTAGTAACTTATGAGAAGCAGAATGCTGATGCATTCTTATTTGTAATATAGTTCATAAGAGGGGATATCCCAAATAGATGTGTAATATAATTTAGGTATAAATAGCTGTAAGAAAATGTAAATAAAATCAATTCCATTCCTTACACTGTGAATTCATTATCAAACTGCGGCTCTCTAGCCATCAATTTGAAGCGAGCTGCGCTTATACAGCAAAAGCAAGAAAGTAACAGTTAGAACTTAACACGACTGCTTTAGTTCTTTTGGATATCGAAAAGGCCTTCGACACGGTTTGGCATGATGCATTGATTCATAAACTTGTTAGACTTAACTTTCCAATGGCAACAGTAAAAATTATTTTAAGCTTCCTAAGTGGAAGACAATTTATTGTAAAAGTACAAGACGATATATCTTCTGTACATAATATTCCATATGGAATTCCTCAAGGTACAGTACTTGGTCCCATATTATTTAATATCTTTGTCTCCGATTTACCAAATCTTGGAAATAATATTGGTATTGCAATGTTTGCTGATGACACGGCTATTTTTACATCGGGCACAATTTACTTGGAAGCTTACCACATCTTGCAGATTGCTCTTTCTAAAATCAAAAAATACTTCTTTAAGTGCAAGATTAAGGTAAATCCTTCGAAAACACAAGCAATATGGTTTACGAGGCGTCGAAAGTCTTGTTTTCTCCCAAACAATGTACAACTTCGCATGAGATCTGTGGATATTGACTGGTCCGAGCATTGTCGATATCTTGGGTTCATATTAGACAAAAAACCTAGTTTTCAAAAACATAAATCTACAACTATTGACAAGATAAATCTATACAAAAGAATTCTTTGCTGAGTTTAGAGAATATGCAGAATCTCTAAGCTCAGCAAAGAAAATAAAATTTTATTGCACAAATCAATTTTCCAATCTATCCTCTTATACGGTGCCCCTGTTTGGAACGATTGCGCCATAACTTACAAGCTTAACCTCCAAAGATGTCAGAACAAAATTTTAAAAATGATGCTGATCGTCCATGGCACTATTCAACCTACAGGCTTCATGAACAAAGCAATGTCAATTTTCTGGACACCTTTATTGAAAATTCAACTCAAAACTTTTATGTTAATTGTTCTATCTCCGATAATGAATTGATTAATTAATTAAATTAATATTAAAATTCATTAAATAAATTACTTTTCTCATAATGTATTAGTATAAATTTATAGCTGAAAAGGAAATGCTTATCCTAAATCTCTAAAATACAATATCCTTACCAATGTAAAACAATTAATGTATGTTGCTACTTAAATAAATGAATGCATGAATGAAAAGATAATAATGTATGTTTGTTTGCGTAAATTGATTTATGTAAAAGAATTTTGTAATCGGGATGATTTTACAGTCAGGATGGCCGAGCGGTAGTCAATTATCTTTTTACCTAAACACCCTGTGGTTGTTTTTGCAAACTCGCAACATAAAGTATATAAGGCAGAGATAAGCTCTTTAGTCTGATCGTAAGATTTTTCCGCAATAAAAGTACATATGTAATAAGTACAAAAGAATATTCAATGTAATAAATACAGCTGTCGCTAGCTGTTTCTTTCTTCTTCTCGAATAAACTGTCAAATTAAGTACAAGCCGGATGGAAGTCTTTTATTCTTTCCCAAACGTTTTGCCTATAGTAGTTAAGTCAATTATGACCTAATTTTGTATTTTTTTTTAATAATCACCTCATTGGCCCTAGTGAAAACGTAGCATAACAATCTCCTTTGTTTTGACAGCTGAGCTTAGTCAACCGACATCCTTTTCAATGACAGCAGCAAACGAAAACGAACAGCCAGCAACAACAAATATACGCCACTTTCTGCTACCCCTGTAAAAATGTCCAGCCGCCAAAAATACTGGGCAACGAAGGAAAAATTGGCTGCGGAAAAAAATCGATTCTTGGCAGAGTACAATGCCAAAAGATTGAGAGAAATGGATGAAGAGGAGCAAAGAAAAGAAGCCCGCTCGGCTGCGAAAGGAAGAAAAAGTTTCTAAAAGAACTCTTCCATAAGTAAATGTAAATGCAGGTATAAATATGTACGTTAGATTAAAGTGAATTTTCTTTTGTTTTTTATGAGTGCATTTGTAAAGATTTCTTTTTTTTTTATATACATATGTATATAAGTTAAGAAAATATAAGTTACTTTTTCAAAAAAAAAAATATATTTTTTGTAGGTATGTGGCCTCACCTTTATTAAGTTAAAGAAGTTCAGCCAACAAGACTCAAATTTAATTGTAATAAAGTCAAATAAGAACACCTTATAGTTTTGTTAAATCAAATAATTTTTAATGACGCGTTTCGACTATGCAATCATCTTCGGATCACAATCGACTAATATATAACATAAATTTAATTTTCTTCTCTATGACAGTTTTAATAAATAAACAAATATAAACAACTGAAAAGGCTCTTTTTAACATACATACATATTGTAACGTGCGCTTAGTTCGCAAAAATAAAACTCTACCTTTCAATTTAATTCTACCACTTTTATTCAGTATCAACCTTCGATATACACTTTATTCGAACTCAACTCAATCGCGTTTACTCAGTCTTCACACTATCACTTTACAATCAAAACTGAAACTGGTTGCGTCAGCTCCCTCTTTATATAGAAGTGTGAAACATCATCATCAACATTGAATGTTGGGTGTACATTACACTGCCCCCTCCTTAAGATTGTTCGTCCCGAATAATTCCATCTGCAGCCTCGCCACTATATCGATGCAGCCGGTCACAATGAACTACTTTTAACTTGCCTCTTAGTCCCCTTTGGATGCGGTAAACCACGTCGTTAATCCTCGTGACAACAGTATAAGGACCTTCCCAGTTCTGCTGAAGTTTTGGTGACAATCCCTTTTGACGATGAGGATTATAAAGCCACACACGATCTCCTGCTTGGAATCCTGCCGTTGTCGCTTTTGTGTCGTACCGTGTCTTCATCCGGTCGCTGTAGGCTTTCATCCGTTCCCTTGCTCTTTTATGGATGTCAGCGAGTCTATCCTTGAGGTCGTCCACACACTCGTTCGTGTCCTGTGGCTCCTCTGTGGGGCATCCAAATTTAAGTTCGCTGGGCAGCCGCATGGTTTTCCCGAACAGGATGTCAGATGGTGTTTGTCCTGTCGAGCTATGTACCGCACTTCTATAGGCCATCAGGAATAGCGGTACGTGCCTATCCCAGTCTCTTTGGTAGTCGCCTACGACCTTGGTGAGGTCGCAGGCGACTACCAAAGGTCCGGATGAATCTTCTTTTAAGTTCCGGTTAAATCTTTCAACCATCCCATCAGATTGTGGATGAAGCAGTGTGGTTCTTGTCTTCTTAATGCCAAGTAGTCCGCACACTCCTTGGAAGATGTTTGACTCAAAGTTTCTCCCTTGGTCGGAATGGAGTTCCATAGGCACGCCAAACCTACTCACCCAGTTAAACACAATCTGGTCGACCACCGTTTTGGCTTCTTGATTTTGGATGGCATACGCCTCAGGCCGCTTACTAAAATAGTCCATTACAACCAGAATGTACTTGTTTCCAGCGTTGGTCTCTGGAAAAGGCCCAACCACATCTACTGCAATCCTCTCAAAAGGTGGTCCAACGTTGTACTGATGCATCTTACCTTGAATCTTCCTACCAGGACCTTTGGTTGCAGCACACTTGTCACATGTTCTTCACCACTTCTCCACGTCATCTCTAGCATGTAACTAGTAGAACCAATGTCGCACCTTCTCCAGTGTTTTGTTAACTCCCAGGTGGCCTCCAGAAGGTCCGTTGTGCATCTCTCGTTGTGCGATACGATCAGCTGCATCACATATGATTTAACGTCAGCGGACTCCCATCTTCGCCTGAAGACACCTTCTTGCACATATAGTGAATCCCACTGTGCCCAATAGGTTTTGAGAACTGGACTTTTGTCAGAAATGTCTCCCCATTCCATTATCTCTTCATTTTCTTTCCATGCGAGAATGGGTTCGATATCTGGATCCTCCTGTTGAGCAGTTCTCACTTCCTCATTGCTCCATCCGTTTATAGGGTCAGCTCTTAGTCGCTGAGCGGTAATGATTTCTTTGTCTTCTTGCCGCCTACAATGCTTGCAATCCACTTTGCAAGGTCTTCGAGATAATGCATCGGCGTTTGAGTGCAGCTTTCCTCTGCGGTGTTGGATCTGGTAGTCATAGGTCTGCAATCTTTCTATCCACCTTGCGACTTGACATTCTAGATTTTTGAAGTTCAACACCCAGCTCAGAGCACCGTGGTCTGTCCGCAGAAGGAATTTCTGTCCATAGATGTACTTATGGAAGTGCTTTGTTACCAAGATAAGAGCTAGCAGTTCCCTTCTGGTCAGGCAGTAGTTTCTTTCGGGTTTCGAGAGGACCTTGATGTAGTATGCCACCACTTTCTCTTCGCCATCATGCACTTGGGATAGTACCGCTCCGATTCCAACGTTGCTTGCATCTGCGTCGACGATGAATGTTTTGCCTTTTAGGTTTAGGTTGTTTTGGCTTTTAGGTTCTTTCAATGTTGGTCAAATGTCTTCCCGTAAACAATGACATCGTCCAAGTAGACTAGGCACGCTTTCCACGTCAGTGCTTGAAGAACGCACTCCATCAAACGCTCGAATGTTGCCGGAGCGTTGCATAGCCCAAATGGCATAACTTTGAACTGCAAGAGCCCATTACCTGTAGAAAACGCCGTCTTTTCCCGATCATCTGGGTGGATGTCAACTTGCCAATATCCACTCTTCAAGTCCAGCGTCGAAAACCACTGGGCTCCCTCCATGATATCCAGGGTATCACTGATTCTCGGCAGGGGATAGCTGTCCTTCTTAGTCACATCATTCAGCCTTCGGTAGTCCACACAAAAACGAGTGCTTCCGTCTTTCTTTTTCACTAGGACCACTGGTGACGCCCAACAACTTTTGGAATTTTCGATAAGACCGTCCTTCTTCATTGCTGTTATCATTTCTTCAACCTCACCTTGTTTGGCCAGTGGAAGACGTCTTGCGGGTTGACGAATCGGTCGCAACTTCCAACGACTTCTCCTTTCTTCAACCTTACATCGTACGGTCTGGTGTTTAGTAATCGTACGGGGACCATTTTGTTTTTCGGTGCTACCAGTGCTTTCCCAATGATGACGCTTTGGGAGGAACACTCTGGGTCTGGTTCCACCATGAGGTATCGAAGGCTTCCAAACTCACCTTCCAGTTATGTCCAAACGAACACTTCAGAAGAAGGAGGCAGAATCAGATCTTCCGTGATGACAGTCCTCAGTGTCGACGTACTTTCGTTCGAATAGGTCATTGGAAGTTCCTTATTTTGGTACTTCAAAACTTGATTACCTTGATCAGGCAGTAGTTTCTTTCGGGTTTCGAGAGGACCTTGATGTAGTATGCCACCACTTTCTCTTCGCCATCATGCACTTGGGATAGTACCGCTCCGATTCCAACGTTGCTTGCATCTGCGTCGACGATGAATGTTTTGCCAGGTGTTGAATGTGCCAGCACTGGAGCGTTACAGAGGCAGTATTTGAGTTCCTGAAAAGATTTCTCGCACTCACCTGACCATTTAAACTGCTTCCCTTTTTCGGTGAGCTGATGTAAACTCTTTGCAACTCCAGCAAAGTTCTTAACAAAACGTCGGTAATATGTGGCAAGACCAAGAAAGCTTCGGAGTTGATGTTTGTCCTGTGGTGTTGGCCAATTTTTGACGGAGTCAACTTTTTCAGAATCAGTCTTCACTCCTTGGGAAGAGATGATGAGTCCCAAATACTTAACTTAGGTTTGAAAAGTGCACATTTTTCTGGATTCGGTTTAAGGTTAACCTCTCGAAGTCTCTGAAACGCGGCTTTTAGGTTCTTTCAATGTTGGTCAAATGTCTTCCCGTAAACAATGACATCGTCCAAGTAGACTAGGCACGCTTTCCACGTCAGTGCTTGAAGAACGCACTCCATCAAACGCTCGAATGTTGCCGGAGCGTTGCATAGCCCAAATGGCATAACTTTGAACTGCAAGAGCCCATTACCTGTAGAAAACGCCGTCTTTTCCCGATCATCTGGGTGGATGTCAACTTGCCAATATCCACTCTTCAAGTCCAGCGTCGAAAACCACTGGGCTCCCTCCATGATATCCAGGGTATCACTGATTCTCGGCAGGGGATAGCTGTCCTTCTTAGTCACATCATTCAGCCTTCGGTAGTCCACACAAAAACGAGTGCTTCCGTCTTTCTTTTTCACTAGCACCACTGGTGACGCCCAACAACTTTTGGAATTTTCGATAAGACCGTCCTTCTTCATTGCTGTTATCATTTCTTCAACCTCACCTTGTTTGGCCAGTGGAAGACGTCTTGCGGGTTGACGAATCGGTCGCAACTTCCAACGACTTCTCCTTTCTTCAACCTTACATCGTACGGTCTGGTGTTTAGTAATCGTACGGGGACCATTTTGTTTTTCGGTGCTACCAGTGCTTTCCCAATGATGACGCTTTGGGAGGAACACTCTGGGTCTGGTTCCACCATGAGGTATCGAAGGCTTCCAAACTCACCTTCCAGTTATGTCCAAACGAACACTTCAGAAGAAGGAGGCAGAATCAGATCTTCCGTGATGACAGTCCTCAGTGTCGACGTACTTTCGTTCGAATAGGTCATTGGAAGTTCCTTATTTTGGTACTTCAAAACTTGATTACCGATGTCCAAAATAACTCCGTTCTGTTTCATAAAGTCGCTTCCAATGATGCACTCGTCACTGTAATGTATTGTAGTATTGTCGACTTACGAAATAAACAACACGAGAGTTCAGCTTAGACTAACTTACTTTATTTAATATAAGAGCTTACAAATAACATGATGACCTTATACAGGGTGTCCCGTAATTCGTTTTACATACTTTGGGATATGATTCTTGGTCATATTCTAAGAAAAAAATTGTTCTAGAGTAAAGTCCGTTTCTCAAGTTTGACATCACTTTTTGACAATTTAAAGAAAGGCTAACTTTGGTATACCCTGACCTGTGTTAAATTCGATATCTCTGTCAATACTGATGATAGAGACCTAATCTTAGACTAAATTTTTTGTAGAAATAACAACCTTTAAGACTGTATTTAAATTAGGCTTCCATAGATTAAGGGTTGCCAGATTTTCAATTTTAAGTGGTGTTCAAATTTTCTTCCCAAAACAAAGTTTTGACTTTGAGGTCATTTTTTTGGAGAAAAGGCCTGATAAACATAGAGTTTCTTTATTTTTTACAGATGAACAAAACAATAATAAAGAAAAAACTCAGCATTAAGTAAGCTCAATAACCCATGCATTTTATGATACTTGGAAAAATACAAAATGGGAAAAATTTAAAAAAAAAATAAAAAAAAGTTTTTGCTTTGATGTTTGTTTGAATAAAACAATAATATGATCACTTTTAGTAGTTTTTTTATGTATTTAATACAAATACAATTATAACAAGTGCTCAAAGCGCCCTCCTTCGTTTTGAATCCATGCCAGAGCCCGTTTTTGGACTTCATTGTGGGTGTTTGCTGTCGATAACTCTTGTCTTACTTGTAGTCTTGTAATCTTTGAAACTGTATTTAAATTTGACTCCTATAGGCTAAGGGTTGCCAGATTTTCAGTTAGTATAAAGTTCCTGGTATCCTTTGTTGTGCTTTTCTTCAATTTCCATTTAAAAACTCATATAAGAAAAAAATGTCTGCGTATTCTTCTCTCGTAAATGAAAGCATTTCAAAAAACTCTCTGATCAAACTGCAATCGTGACTTAATTTGACAAACTAATGAACAAATTTGTTTTCTTATTCTTTTATACGACTTATTTACCTATTGAACATTCATACCCCAAATTTAAAGCAAACATCCACAATGAAATCCAAAAACGGGCTCTGGCATGGATTCAAAACGAAGGAGGGCGCTTTGAGCACTTGTTATAATTGTATTTGTATTAAAAACATAAAAAAACTACTAAAAGTGATCATATTATTGTTTTATTCAAACAAACCTCAAAGCAAAAACTTTTTTTTATTTTTTTTTAAATTTTTCCCATTTTGTATTTTTCCAAGTATCATAAAATGCATGGGTTATTGAGCTTACTTAATGCTGAGTTTTTTCTTTATTATTGTTTTGTTCATCTGTAAAAAATAAAGAAACTCTATGTTTATCAGGCCTTTTCTCCAAAAAAATGACCTCAAAGTCAAAACTTTGTTTTGGGAAGAAAATTTGAACACCACTTAAAATTGAAAATCTGGCAACCCTTAATCTATGGAAGCCTAATTTAAATACAGTCTTAAGGGTTGTTATTTCTTCAAAAAATTGAGTCTAAGTTAAGGTTCCTATCATCAGTTTCGACAGAGATATCGAATTTAACAAAGGTCAGGGTACACCAAAGTTAGCCTTTTTTTAAATTGTCAAAAAGTGATGTCAAACTTGAGAAACGGACTTTACTGTAGAACAATTTTTTTGTTAGAATATGACCAAGAATCATATCCCAAAGTATGTAAAACGAATTACGGGACACCCTGTATATACAAAGTAAGATAAAGAGAGTGAGTGAGATCTATGTAATGACATATACATCATTCCCTCCCCCCTTAAAATGGTTTTTCTATGATAAAGCGATATTAAGTCACAAATTGTTTTCTTAATAACATAATTAAACTGATTAGTACAAACATTCTTAAATCTTATTATTATAAACAAAACTAATTAATTCAATTGATTTTAGAACTATTAATGATTTGCAAAAGTAATTTCTTATAAATACAATCTTTGCAAGTATTGAATCATTCTTACGTTACATAATTGTATGGATCGCTTTTAACAGTGTTTTTGCTTAATTGCTTCGTTTTGCTTCTTGTCATATGTGATGTCATACTCTCTTCACTGTCCTTATCATCACACTGACGTCTTTTATAATTAATTTTACTTGTAATAATTGGCCCAGACAAAAATCTTACTTGTTTGATTTTCTTAATTTTTATCTGGTCAATATGTGCCTGCTTCTTAATACTATTTACAAAAATTAGGTATCTAAAATTACTTAACTTTTTTATAGAGCTCTTAAAAGTTTGAACGGCGCGTTCTGCACTACCGTTTGACTGCGGATGATATGGTGGAGATTTTAAAATTTCAATCCCATTTGAATCACAAAACTTAATAAACTCTTTGGAATTGAACGGCGGGCGGTCCATTATCGCTAACTATGCATTTTGGTAACCCAAATATAGTTCTAAGCCGCTCAATTACACTTTTGGCTGTTGTAATCATCATAACGAAAGCTTCTATCCATTTAGAATATGAATCTACCATAATTAACACCGTTTTTCTTTCAACTGTACAAAAATCTAAATGGATTCTTTCAAATGGAAAGTTGGACACAGGCCATTTACTTAGATTACTCGGTTTAGAATTTTGTGTGACTTGACACACTTCGCATTGCGACACAAACATTTCTACGTCGTTGTCAGTATTGGGCCACCAAACATATGAACGTGAATTATTTATTTCTTATCCAAGATATTTATACAACTTAACTGCTAACTAGGCAATAAATAGTTCGAGATACAGACAAACAATATATACATAAGTGAAGTGAAAAGAAATGCAATGCAAGCAATACAATGCAATGCAATACAACGGCTCCGAGCACGAGAACGCTGATAGTTGCAGGACGTGTCATATTTATTCGCCAACTGGTGGTGTCGTTCATTCACCTGCTGTTGTTTAGTTAGTTTGTAGTGTAGAACTCGGTAGTTTGCATTTGTTGTCACAACATGCTGGGCCCCTCAAAATGAAGATACACAGAAGTCGATGTCTTCAAAGGATGTTGGTGTGTTACGTCGTTGTTGAGACTTCGCATTAGAATAGAGGTGATGGTTGATGGTGCAAGTGGCTTAAGTCTTTTTCGAAAGATGATGAAGATGATAACAGCTACGATAACTATTATAGTAAGACAGCCAGTGACTCCAAACAGTGAATATTGGTGATCTCGATGGGTACTGAATTCATTCAATATATAATCCTGATTTTTTTTGAAGGTTTATTGCATCTTCCAATGTAGCAAAATCTATCGAAGTGTTTGATGGAAGCATCAACTGTTTCTTTCTTTTGAAGTTAAACGAAGTTAACGTCTCAGAAAGATTGAATGTTGGTAAAAATGAGGATTTTAGTCGGCTTGACATTGTTTGCTTTCCAACAATTGTCGTGGTTTGGTCCTGAATTATACATTTTGCTGGTAGCTTAAGCAGCCCACTCCCTCGCAGTGTAACGGGCTCAGTATTGTAATCACAGTAAATATTAACTGTGGTTGATTTTGGAGTGCTGTATATCCATGCGTTTGGTTGATGCATCTCAATCCAGTACAGCCTTGGTGATATGTCCTCAATCGTACATGAGTCCATAATTTTCTTGTGTTGTATAATGCTTGTTTCACAAACACTAGTTGACGATCCGGTTGTACACAGAGGATGCTGAAGTGGGCACCAGAAGATGTTGGAAGGCCTTATTTTACAAAGTAAGAATTCATCTTTGCTGATCGGATAAACATGGTTGCCTTGTAAGTTTACCATTAAATATTCCGATGATGGAACAGTTCGTGTAAAGTGTCCATTGTGGTTTGTTGGAACTGACAGTACCTTGTATAGTTTTAATTCTTCATAATACAACAACGGGAGACTGATCTCAATTATGATATTGTTGTTCGTCACTCTAGCTCTTGGGCTTACAATTTTATACAGCTGCAATATGGATTCGTGATGTCTTTCGCCAAAAACCATTAAAGACTTAGGGATATTCTCATGAATCTTAGTCAACTCATCCTTGAATTGTCGGACTGAAAGAATAAAAGGGTGTATTCTTCCAGCTTGCGTTGATAGCAGAATATCAAGCAATATGCTCTGGGTTGCTTTATAATTGATCATAATAAGTATCCCGTTAAGAGCAGTTGCTGAAAATCTCTCCATGTACTCGAATCTACTTGTTTCGTTTTCCAATTTCGTGACAATAGAATTTAATAACATAATTTGATTCAAATTTTTCGATTGTTCTTTCTTGAAGATATTGATAGTGGAATCAACAATGGTTGTTTGATTTTTCATGAGTTGTAGCAAGTGTTTTTCATTTTCTTGAACAGCTTCTATTGTTTGCTCATATTTCTCAGCAAATCTTTGACCAAGTATTCCGAACAATTCATTAGTGACTGTTCCAATAAAGTCAAATGGTGATCGTCTTTGCCTTTTTAATGAATCGTCGTTTGCGTGTAAGAGAATTTCATTGTTGAGCTCTATTTGTTGATATTCAAATTGGTTCAGTATTCCTTCGCACTTAATAGACTTTAGTTCCTACATTCCCGATGACGAATATACTCTCTCCATTTTTGAAAAAAATCCCTTGTATGCTTCGTATTCCTGGCAATAGTTCGTCAAATTAAAAAAAAACAATTGTCTTCCATGAGCTTGAAATTAAGTTGGCTTGTCCTATATCTTCGAAATATATTCCAGGATGACTTTCGAATGGAAATATTTCAACATCGTGTATCTGACGAATTGGAGCGGAGTCAGCTAGGTTCAGTAAACCAAACAAAATGCATAGCCACGAAAATGGTTGTACTCGATTTGTTGACGTATTAACCTGAACTTGTTTTACTGGTGTTGTCGTTTCTATCGGGAGTTTACATAATTTGGCTATTGGTCGTTTTAAATGTTTATTGTCAGTATATACAGTTGCAGCCCGAACACCGTTGTCACTCCCAGGATGAACTTCTGATATCCTTCCCATCATCCAGGTGGTCGGTGGTAGCCGGTCTTCCTTGACAAGAACTATATCGCCAGTTTGAATGTTGTCTTCTTTTTGTTTCCATTTAGGCAATTGTTGAAGCTGTGACAAATATTCTGGTGACCAGACTTTCCAAAAGTCTTGAGTAATTTTTTGTTTTAGTTGCCAGCGTGAACGGAACGTTTTCTTTTCATCAATGAGTTTAGAAAATGTCCCGGAGTAAGTATCGTTGTGTTGTCAATATCGTTTTCGATTACCGTAAGTGGTCGGGAGTTTAGGCATGCTTCTATTTGAGTCAATAATGTCGAAGGTTCCTCTAATGTTAACATGGTGTCTCCAATTATTCGTTTTAGATGAAATTTTGTGGATTTAACGCTTGACTCCCACAAACCGCCAAAGTGCGGTGCTGCTGGTGGTACGAAATGCCATTGCATTTCATGTTTCGTAGGCATTGATGATGCGTCTGCTACACCGTACTTAATGGCTGCTCCCACTTGTTGTTGGATTTCTTTGTTAAGCTGCAACTCCAGCTGGCAAAATCTAGCTGTAGCTCTACTTCTTGATTCACCAAGTGGATTTGTTTGGATTAAATCTTCGTCGAATGGGATCTTCACAACATACCTCCCATAGTCCTTTCGATAGTGTGTATCTTTATAGATTTGTTCGCACCGTTTATCTTCCGGCTTTTGGAATTTAGGTTGATTAACTGATGTAAGTGCTACTAGTCCAGTAACACTGTATGTGTCGGGAATGTCGTTTGATGTTCGTCCAGAGATCAGCCAACCTTATTGTGATCTTTGAGCGATTAGTGATCTAGCAGCGACTCGTTTAATACCACGTAACATGATGTCACCATAGGTTGTGACGAAGCGTCACAATTTTTCCAAAACGCCGCATCAAAACACTGTACGTGTTCTTCTTTTTTAAAAATACCCACACGCCACTAAATTGCACAATGAAAATTCATTCCAAGGCCAAATATTGTTTACTTCTTCATGCCTTATCACTTGGTGTGCATTTCCTTATGGGGAAATACATTGGTAATCCCCATCCGATTTTTTCCGATTGTATGCAATATTGTCATTGACTTACAACTCACAGTTAGTTCTAGTAGAAAAATCTATGAATAGAGGTGAATTAATCACCATAATTCAGAGAAAAAGATTTACGGGTTTTCATACCTCTAACGTAATATTGCTTTTTCTATTTTACTATTTTAGTCTCCTTCTATAGGAAGTTACATTACTACGGTGTTTGTCCACCGAGTTTGTAAACCTTCTTCGCCGTTTCAGTCTTCATAAGGCAGATCTATTCGTCTACGGTGTTGTCCACCGAGCGATTGGATTCTCCTTTTTGGTAGACTCCCTGCTTCTATAGGAAGTTACATTACTACGGTGTTTGTCCACCGAGTTTGTAAACCTTCCTCAGCGTCTCAGTCTTTATAAAGCAGATCTACTCGTCTACGGTGTTGTCCACCGAGCGATTGGATTCTCCTTTTTGGTAGACTCCCTGCTTCTTTAGGAAGTTACATTACTACGGTGTTTGTCCACCGAGTTTGTAAACCTTCCTCGCCGTCTCAGTATTCATAAAGCAGATCTACTCGTCTACGGTGTTGCCCACCGAGCGATTGGATTCTCCTTTTTGGTAGACTCCCTGCCTCTATAGGAAGTTACATTACTACGGTGTTTGTCCACTGAGTTTGTAAACCTTCCTCACCCGCCCGCCGTCTCAGTCTTCATAAAGCAGATTTCCTCGTCTACGGTGTTGTCCACCGAGCGATTGGATTCTCCTTTTTGGTAGACTCCCTGCTTCTATAGAAAGTTACATTACTACGGTGTTTGTCCACCGAGTTTGTAAACCTTCCTCGCCGTCTCAGTCTTCATAAAGCAGATCTACTCGTCTACGGTGTTGCCCACCGAGCGATTGGATTCTCCTTTTTGGTAGACTCCCTGCCTCTATAGGAAGTTACATTACTACGGTGTTTGTCCACCAAATTTGTAGATGTTCCTCGCCATTTCAGTCTTCATAAAGCAGATCTCCTCGTCTACGGTACGGTGTTGTCTACCGAGTGATTGGATTCTCCTTTTTGGTAGATTCCCAGCTTCTATAGGACGTTACATTACTACGGTGTTTGTCCACCGAGTTTGTAAGCTTTCCTCTCCAGTCAGCCTTCATAGCGAAGGTCGGTTCATTGCCATCCGCAACCGCAGACTTTTTCTTCGTAGTCCGCCGCCGCCGACAGAGTGTTCTGCCCTAAGTAAAGCGCAAACACTTTCTACGAAGTCCGCCAACGCCGATCGATTGTTCTGCCGTTTTCTACAAACGCAGGCAGCTCCCACGCAGTCCGCCGGCGCCGATTAATTGTTCTGCCTTCCCCATAACGCAGACCTTTCTTTCGAAATCCGCGGTCGCCGACAGAGTGTCTTGCCTAACGCAGAGCCAGTTCAAAACTCATCAGTGCCGTACAGAGGACGCAGCGGCCGTAGCATTCACACCCCCCCCCCCCCCCCCCCCCCAGGAACATCACCGCGACCCCCGAGAAAAACCAGCCATCCCGAAGACCAGTACCAGAGACAAGAGACGAAGCGTGTTCGAGCAATCATTAAACATTTGTAAAATTTGTAAACCTAAAAAAAACGAAATTTTGTAAAACAAGTCCTGAGAGAAATTGTAAAAATGAAATTTAGAGTTATTTAGAAAATACATGACCGTTTCCACGTCTTCATTTTGAGAAGTTGGACCGCCGAAGCCCAAGTCTTACGAAGCTTCCTTGGGTAGACCCTCGATACCCTGAGTCCTACCCCAGCCTTGTAAAAGAAGCATCAAAAATTGGCGCCCAAGCAGGGACCTGCAGAAAGTTCAACCGTTTGCCGTACCTGTCCAGGAACTGACGCAGAGTTCACCGACCGACACCGGAACCTGGCCGCCCAGCTTCCAAGATGCCCACCGATACCGACTCCATAGCACCGGAAGAAGATGCCCAGGAATTCGAACCAAACCCCAGCCCTTACCAAAATTTAGGTTTCATATACTTCCTGAAGAAGCCTGAATTTTTTTCGATCTTTTTACCTTTGTCTGTATTTATAGACTTCAAACTATACCCTCTAACTATATTTTAAATGAACTTTCGAGATTTTTGGCAGATTTTCGTTCAGGTAATCTTGTTATCTTAGGAGATTTTAATATAGACATTTTAAAATCTAATTTTGTGTCTGATTCGTACCAAACGCTTTTGGCTGAACATGGACTTTTCTCCTTCATTGTAGAACCCACCAGGCCCTCTGCAGGCACCTGTCTTGATCACGTTTATGCTCGTCTTGTAAATTTTGATGCGGATCTTCTTGCTGGTATCAACTTGGACCTTAATATAACTGACCATTGTATGACGGGAATCTTTCTGGAAAACATCAAATGCAGCAATTCACGCGATTCTATTTCTACTACGTCTGTCAAAATTAATTTTCCTGAATTGAACAACAGTCTTCGTTTTGAAAATTGGGATAGTGTCTATGCAGAACAAAATGCATCTTTAGCATATGACACATTTCTACAGATTTTTAAAAACCATATCAGTTTATGTTCTTCTAACTTTTCTCGAAGAAAATCAGAGTTTCGCCTTAAGCCTTGGATAACTAATGCCCTTGTCAAAAAAATTAATTTCAAAAATAATCTGAAAAAAAAATGTTTGAAGCATCCTCTGAATTACAACTTAAAAACTCGCTATAAGAAGTACTGCAAAAAGGTAAATAAGGAAATTGTAGATGCTAGGGATATGTTCTTTCATTGTAAAATACAAATGGCAAGTGGAAATTTGAAAAAGGAGTGGAAAGTCGTAAACAGCGTGGTTAATCGTACAGCCTGCACCAATGTAGAACCCATCCTACTTACTAACGGTACTGTGAATATTTCGGAGCCTTTAGACATAGCCAACGAGTTTAGCTATTACTTCGCGTCAATTGGTCGAGCCTCTTTTTCGGGTAGTTCTCCAACTTCATGTAATTGTTGCAGCAATTCTGTCACGTTAGATATCGACTATAGTAACAGCTTCGTCTTTGAATCTATCACCGGTTTTGAGTTGCTTCAAACTATCAATTCGATTCCTAATTCATGTTCGTTTGGTTGTGACGAGATCTCAAATCTTATTCTTAAGAAGACTTGTCTTAATTTAATTGATATTTTGTCCTACCTTTTCAATTTCAGTATTATGTCTGGAACTTTTCCTGATAAACTGAAATGTGCAATTGTGATTCCTTTATTAAAAAAGGGTAATAAGTCTGACATAACCAATTATAGGCCAATTTCGTTGTTGTCTTCTATTTCAAAAGTGTTTGAGAAAGTAGTAAAAACTAGAATTTTAGGCTATCTTAATCATTTAAATTTTTTCCATTAAATAAATTCTTGAACTTATTCTTAAAAGAATTGACAATCAGGATTTGAACATCAAACGGCTAAGTGAAGAAGTCGCTCTTAAGAAACAATGATGGACAGAACACTAAAAATTGGAACATGGAATGCAAACGGTCTTTTACACCATTTATCAGAATTAAAAATCTTCTTAGACATCGAACACATAGATATTTGTCTGGTGTCCGAAACTCATTTCTCAAGTGGACTGGTTCTTGATGATTTAATATCAAACTATATTTGCTACCACGCTCCTCATCCAGCTGATAAGGCTAGAGGTGGATCGGCAATCCTCATAAAAAAGAGCTTAAAACACCATGAAGAAGTTATGTTTACAAACGAGAATATGCAAGTAACAATAATTAGTATTGGTATGAAAAAGAAAGACTTCAAGTTGGCATCAATATACTGCCCGCCGAGGCGTTCCCCGACTGAAGATGATTATACAGAACTGCTGAATGTACTAGGACATAACTTCCTTGTTGGTGGTGACTTTAATGCTAAGCACACCCATTGGGGATCCAGACTTATAACAACAAAAGGCAGAAGGCTTTACAAAGCATGCCTCAAATACAATTGTGAGTTTTATTCATCCAGATCACCAACATACTGGCCATCGGATTCAAGTAAAATACCAGACCTTGTTGACTTTTTCATAGTTAAAGGTATCAAACGAAACCATATAAGAGTCGAAGGTAATTATGACTTATCATCAGATCATACACCGGTGATTTTATCACTTAATGAATCGGAGATAATGGAAAAAAGTAATCCTAAGCTAGTAAACAATAAAACAAACTGGAGTAAATTCAGAGAAAAGCTTGAAAGCTATATAAATCTCAGATCCCCTATGGAAACAAAAGAGCAAATCGACCTTGAAGTAGAACAATTCATTGCCGATGTTCAACAAGCTGCAGAAGAAAGTACACCAACTTGCTCGAGTAGGAAGCAAACTGAAACAAAATACCCTGCCGAGATAAGAGAGTTGATATTGGAGAAGAGAAGAGCTCGAAGAAAATGGCAAAATACTAGATTTCCAGACGACAAAACAGCGTTTAACCGGCTAAGCAACGAACTGAAAAAACAAATCTACGAATTCAAAAATGATTCATTAAGTAGATTCCTGAAAAATTTAACGACTGATGCTTCAACTGATTATTCGCTCTGGAAAGCAGCTAAGCGCCTGAAAAGACCGCAGTTACAAAACCCGCCAATTAAATCTCTAAACGGGAATTGGATCGGAAATCCGAAAGAAAAAGCTAACCTGTTTGCAGAACATCTTGCGAATGTTTTTAAGCCATTCCCGGCAAATACATCTGAAATCAGCTTACAGTTTATTGATAAAGTCGATGAAGTTGACATACCAATTGTCACACTCAAAGAAATAAAAAGTGTGTGTCGAAATCAACTATCGAACAAAAAATCACCTGGGTACGATCTAATAACTGCTCAGGTTATGAAAGAAATGCCATCAAAAGCCTTCATAAAACTCCAATTCATAATAAATGCATGCCTAAAGACCCAATATGTCCCACATCATTGGAAAATTGCTGAAGTAATTGTTATACCAAAGCAAGGTAAGCCACCAACAGAAGTGACGTCTTACAGACCAATATCGCTTATACCAATAATGGCAAAAGTCTTTGAAAAATTGCTACTGAAAAGACTGAGCAAGGTCATAGAAGAAAGAAATCTAATCCCAAATCATCAGTTTGGATTTAGAAATAAACATTCCACGATAGACCAAGTTCATAGAATAACGGATACAGTTGAAAAAGCATTAGAAGAAAAACAAGTATGTTCGGCTATATTTTTAGATGTTGCTCAAGCATTCGACAAGGTATGGCATGAGGGGCTAGCGTACAAACTGCAAAGGGACCTACCCAGGCAGTACTACGAAATACTAAAATCTTATATCTCAAACCGGCTCTTCAGAGTACGGTATGATCAAGAATATTCAAAGCTATGTAATATACAAGCCGGTGTTCCACAAGGAAGCGTCCTAGGACCTACCCTGTATTTGCTATATACAAGGGATATTCCAGTGGATAACAACACCATTATGGCTACTTTTGCGGATGATACCGCAATTTTGGCATCCAGTAAGTGCGTCGTCAAGGCTGCTGAGAAATTGCAAAATGCCGTCGACACCGTTAGTGATTGGACCAAAAAATGGCGTATCAAGCTCAATGAAGCTAAATCTGCACATATAAACTTTACAAATAAAAAGTTAAGCTACGTTCAAATATTCATCAACAATCAAGCTGTACCCTACGCCAATACGGCCAAATACCATGGGATGAATTTGGATGCAAAGCTAAAATGGAAAGAGCATATCAAAAAGAAAAGGGAAGAGCTCAACTTGAAATATAGAAAAATGTACTGGTTACTCGGTAGAAATTCGGACTTATCTGTCGAAAATAAAATAATGCTTTATAAACAAGTACTTAGACCTGTTTGGACCTATGGAATCCAATTATGGGGCTGTTCAAAGAAAACAAATACTGAAATCATCCAAAAGTTCCAAAACAAAGTCCTTCGTGGAATAGTAAATGCACCATGGTATATAAGAAATAGCGATTTACATCGTGACCTACAAATAGAAACGGTTACAGAAGTTGTAAGAAAACATGCTGTATCACACAATCAGCGACTGCATAGTCATATCAACTCTGAAATGGAGTCCGTATTAAATACGAGAGGCAATGTTCGGAGATTAAGAAGAACCAAGCCACACGAGCTAATGGCCTAAAAGTCATGGGAAGCATTAAAAGTTTAAGCTTCCCTTAAAGAGATAATATTATTGAGAAAGAAAAATCTGTTGTCGATCGTTATAGATTGGTTCTGATTATGAGGAGTTTTTAGTGGGTAAGAATCCCACACTACTTGGTATCGAATACTACTAAGTGTCTTTTGAAGATTTACTCCTGACAAAAAAAAAAAAAAAAAGATAAGTAAAGTATAATAAGTAAAAATTTATCAACAAAAACAAACTAACGAAAGATCCCAAAAAACACACATAACGAAATCACAAAATTCTTTCTACTGTAAGTCAAAATACTGTAGGTATCTCAAAATTCTGTATTTCAAAATGCTGTAGGTAGGCTGAAAAGTAAAAATTGTTTTGAGAATGTAAAAGGTGCCCATACAGCATTTTGAAATACAGAATTTTGAGATACAGTATTATGACCCATAGAGTATTTTGACCCTAACTCGGAAAAAGTTCACGCATCGCGTATTGGTGGTATTTCTGCCAGCGAAAAATTTGTACTTCTTGGTAACTTGCAAAAATATTGGAAACTAAGGATGCCATGGAAGCTTAGGTCTGGTTCAACTTTGCTAAATTATAAAGTAAATGCATTCAGTATAAAAATGATGAAAACAACGATAAATGTCTGTTTTAGTTACAAAATTTAAGTGAATTTCATACATAGAAAGTTCTCAGATAGAAAATTTTTTTTTTATTTCTTTCTTATGAAGCATTGCCGATACCTATCTGCAACTAGAAAGAAATGCCATTTAAAAACGGACAAAACTCTAAAATTGGAAAAAATTGCCTTTTTTCTGTCAGGAATTTTATTATTTCGGATAAAAAATATTTTTTTATAATTTTTAAAAAAAATACACTTCTATGGGAAAATTTATTCTCTACAAAAAACGTCTTCGGAATTGCATCAAAATTTTGCTTCGTTCTCGAGATATATTGAAAAAATGAATGAAGATGGTTTAGAACCCATATCTCCGATTCGCACCCTTTAATTTAATAGCACTTTGGGTTTTTTCTCTAAAATTAACCCATTAATCGATTCATGCTATAAAAAATCATTCAATGTCGAGTTCCTTAAGAAGTGACATAATCAATAGACTATAATTGTTTCTATCTTAATTTAATTTTCAGCGTCTTACGGAGGGTTACTGACCGAATAAACGTCTTACACTTGAAATGTGTGTTTGTTTTTATGTCATCTTAGTTGTGTGTAAATACCAGCCTTGCTAAAATGAGGTAAATGGGGTCATTTTTTTTACATATATACGAGCGTCTTACAGCATGTCATGGACAGCTAAAACGTCTTACAATGCTATTTTCGTGTATATATTGGATCAATGAAGAATATCTTAAAAAATGAGCCTTGCTAAAATGAGGTAAATGGGCACTTATTTTTTACAACTTCAAGCCCTAATCTTAAGGCCTCATGGACGAAACCGGTGTGTAAGACGGGCACTTTTGCACACTTATGAGCAAAGTTTGAGCCTTGCTAAAATATGGTGAGCAAATCGGTCGTTAGCTCTTGGTCTATAAGTTCTTGTCTTCACTGGATATCAAGTCAGCTTACTGGCCGATACCTATGGAGGCAGAATCGAAACCCTTTACTGCTTTCACGGTTCATGGGAGGGGTTTTTATCAGTTTGGGAGAATGCCTCTCGGCCTTCACAATTCGCCCGCTACGTGTCAGAGATTTATTGACACGGTTTTGGGTGCCGATTTAGAGCCATTCGTTTTCGTCTATTTAGACGACATTATCATCATATCAAAAACTTTTAAGAAACATCTCGAAATTCTGAACGAGGTTTTGAAAAGATTATGTGAGGCAGGCTTGAAGGTTAGCAAAGAGAAGTGCAACTTTTGCATATCATCTTTGAGATTCTTAGAATATATAGTAGACCAAAATGGATTGCGTAAGGCCCTTAACGGGTTTACTAAAGAAAAATAAAAAGTTCAGTTGGACACAAGAATGTGAGGATAGTTTTAGGAAGGCAAAGGAGTGTTTGGTGACAGCACCTATACTCACACGCCCAGATTTTAAGCGACCATTCGTGGTGCTAACAGACGCGTCAGATTATGGGATCGGCGCAGTTTTATCCCAAAACTTTGAGGAAGGGGAAAAGGTTGTCTATTACCTTAGTAGGTCTTTGAATAGGAATGAGTGTAACTACAGCACTACGGAAAAGGAATGTTTAGCGATACTAAAACTTGAAGGAATGTTTATACGAGTCAGGAAGACGTTTGCCAGAATCGCGTCGAAGTTTTATTGGCCAAAGATCAAGGCCGATATTCAAAATACGTTAGGAGTTGTAAAGTTTTCCAACAAGTAAAGCCAGTAAATGATAAGCCAGCTGGTTTAATGAAGGAAAGAGTAGGAGTCAAATCACCTTGGGAGATGATTTGCATAGATTTAGTAGGACCACTTCTGGGTTTTATCTATATTTTTACAGTAGTTGATTACTTTACGAAGTTTCCACTTCTATTCGCGGTGAGGTCGGCTACGGCTAAGGCAATTAGTAGGGAATTGAGGAAAATGTTTTCTGCTTTTTGGCATACCAAAAGTCACTATTTGTGACAACGGTCCACAGTTCCGTTCCAAGGAACTCAAAGCGCTTTGTGAAGCGTATGCGTCGAAACTATGTTTCACGGCGTACTATCATCCGCAGGCTAACCCTGCAGAAAGGATCAACCAGATCCTAAAGACGACACTACGAGCTTACGTTGCTGAAAACCATAGAAAGTGGGATTCAAAACTAAGCAAGGTGGCGTGTGCAATTCGCAAGTCACAATACGAGGTTTTGGGTGTTTCACCCTGCTACGCCAATTTTGGGACGAACATGGTGACTTCGGGTCAGGAAGCACCAACTGTAGGAGAGAGTTCCGAGGATGTTCAAGATCTGGATGAGATCACTGAATGTTTTCGGGAACTGAGAAGAGATATTGAGACGAAGTTGAAGGCAGTATCTAAGAGAGCTGCAGAAGCTTATAACCTTCGACGGTGTGATGTTCAATATCACACCGGCGAAGGAATTTCACGTTATTGGAAGCCGCGAATTATCATGCAGCCAAACTAGCACCGAAATTTGTCGGTCCGTTTTTGATTAAAAAACGTGTGTCACATTGGACATACGTACTTCAAGATAGTACTAATAAAGAGCGCGGGACTTGGCACGTCAAAGACTTGAAACCGTATAACGACGCATCCGAGAACGATTAATGTTAACGTAGCTTATTTTTTTTTTTTTGTAATCTTGTTACTCACGGAAACGTGATTGAGAATTGCTTAGAGTTTATTTTTCTGATGGAAAGTCCTTCTCCCACACCTTTTAATCCTGGGCACAACTTTGGAAGTTTGTTACAGTTCTTACCAAATGTAAACTCACTTCCGAGGAGGTGAGGATGGGATTTGTTGCGGTAAAATTTACCACAACAAGTTCTATCTACCGTTCTTCTCCCGCTAATCTACTTTTTTCAGAGCTACTCGAAAGTAGTAGAAGAGTTCAGTTGAAACCTGGTCCATCAGCCGGAGACCTGATCTTCCGAGGTATGGAGACGATATTACTGGATATTCCAGCAACAGAAACAGCGCTTATTTGGGTGCGGATTTGTCGTTAGAGGAAGACTCAGGGATAAGGTGACTAGCCAAAATAAAGTCAATGAGCGTATAATGACCATCCGCATCCGGGCTAAATTCGCCAACATTAGCCTTATATGCGCCCACGCCCCCACAGAAGAGAAAGACGACGATTCCAAAGACTGTTTCTACGAGCTCCTCGAAGAAACGTATGAGCAGTGCCCTAGACACGACGTGAAAATCGTTCTTGGCAATTTTAACGCAAAGCTAGGGAAGGAGGACATCTTTGGAAACACAATCGGTAAGCATAGCCTCCATGACAAAACCTCCGAAAACGGACTGAGGCTAATCGATTTTGTTGCGGGGCTAAATCTTGTTGTAAGTAGTACACGCTTCCCGCATCTCAAAATTCATAAAGGTATATGGCGATCCCCAGATCAATTAACAGTCAACCAAGTTGACCATGTTGCGATCGACGCAAGGCACTCTTCCAGTGTGCTAGATGTCCGAACTTTCCGAGGGGCCAACTTTGACTCGGACCATTACCTTGTTGTAGCCAAGGTACGAATGAGGATATCTTGTTCACGACCAGCACGAACTAACGCTGTGAAGAGATATGACGTCGGAAAGCTACAATCGCAAGAGATTGCCAGTGCCTTCTCCAATCGAGTGTCCCTTCAATTATCCTTGAATCCCATGCTGCCAGCATTAAGCATTGAGGACCAGTGGCAGCAATGCCAAGAAGCTATCAGAACTGCTGCCTCTGAGGTGCTGGGTTTCATACGGCCACCAGAACGAAACCCATGGTTCGATGAAGAATGCAGGCAGGTAATTGCAGCCATGCAAAAAGCACGACAAATGCTTATGCAAACGCGAACGAGGGCTGCTTACAATCAGTGTAACGCGATTTACAAGGAGAAAAGAAGGGAAGAACACCGAATTCTCAAAAAGAAATAGAAGCAGCATGAGAAGCGCTCGTTTGAGGAAATAGAGAGGTGCCATGACAGGAACGAGATTCGGAAGTTTTACCAAAAGGTAAAAAGATACTGCCAGGGTGGCAAAGCCCGAACTCAGACCTGTAAAGACCAGCAGGGAAACATAGTTATAGAGTCACAGTCGCTACTGAGGATCTGGAAAGATCATTTCTGCAGACTGCTTAACGGCGATGAGGACACAAATTCCGCTGTCAGGCAGATTGCCCCATTCAGCTTGGACGATAATCAAGAATGCCGTCCTCCCGACCTAGAAGAAGTTAAGCTAGCCATATGCAAACAAAAATCAAATAAGACTGCAGGTGCAGATGGCCATGATGCCGAAGTTTTCAAGGCAGCTGGAGACCAGTTGGAAAGGAGCATGCATCAGCTGATCTGCATGATATGGTCGGAAGAACGTATGCACGATGAATGGAACCTCAGTATCGTATGCCCGATCCTAAAGAATAGAGACCCTCACATTTGCGCCAATTACAGGGGGATAAGCCTCCTTAACGTCGCTTATAAGATCTGGTCTGCTGTAATATGTGAACGTCTGAAGCCCCACGTCAACAACTTGATAGGTCCTTATCAATGTGGTTTTAGACCAGAGAAGTCCACAATAGACCAAATTTTCACATTACGGCAGATCTTTGAAAAAACCCGAGAGTACGAGTATAATATCGATATTCACCATCTCCTTATCGATTTCAAGACCGCGTATGACAGCATTTACAGAGACGACCTGTACAGAGCCATGTCTAGTTTTGGCATCCCTGCAAAACTCGTACGACTATGCAGGATAATTTTGGAGAATTCACGCTGCTCCGTCAAGGTCGGTAAAGAACTCACCGAGACCTTTGATGTCGAAAAAGGCTTTAAGCAAGGCGACAAACTGTCAGGCGATTTTTTCAACATCATACTTGAACAGATTGTTAAAAGCTCAAACGTCAACACCAGAGGATCAATCTTTCAAAAGTCTGTACAATTACTCGCCTATGCAGACGATATTGACGTAATGGGAAGAAAAAAGCGTGATGTCATAGGTGCTTTTTCGAGTATTGAAACAGAAGCGGCAGATATGGGTTTGATGGTTAATGAGGGCAAAACAAAGAATATGTTGTCATCAAACAAGGACACAGAGCATCCACGAATTGGACAAAACGTAACAAAAGACAGACATAACTTCGAGGTAGTACAGGACTTCTACCTAGGATCCACTGTAGACACGGACAACAACATCAGTGCGGAGATCAAACGGAGAATAACTCTTGCCAACCGTTGTTTCTTTGGGTTTAGAAGGCAACTGAGAAACAAAACCCTCTCCAGAAAAACTAACGTAACCTTGTATAAGACCCTAATCATCCCAGCCCTGCTTTACGGCACAGAAGCTATGACCTTATCGAAAGCGGATGAGGAAACCCTTGGTCGTTTCGAAATAAAAATTCTTCGAATGATCTTTGGTCTTTGGTGAAGACAATGTGTGGAGAAGAAGATACAGCAACGAGCTGTATGAGCTGTACCGCGACATGGGCATAACCAGAAGATGTTGGTTGAGGCCCAAGTTCACCCCGAACTGTAATGCCCGCCTAAGTTAGTAAGATCCATATTCACTGATCCAAGTTTACTTAGGATAAGTGAGAGGTGGTAATAGACTATTTGATAGAATTCGGATATGGAGTTATGTCCTTGTACCAAAGTCGTCATTTCGTATTCCAAGGTTCCCAAGTCCCTCTTATCCACATAGTGTAATGTTAAACATTTTGATATTTTTTCCCAGTTTAACGGGATGTTATAGGACTCAAGTGCTATGTTCGTATTTCGAATAACTGACAAAATGCCGTAATATTTGGGGGTGCCCTTGAGATGTGCATTTGTGCATAGATAACGAGTATTCGCTCAACTTCTTTTTCTTCAGGCTGTCCAGTAAATACTCGAAGTCTTTTCACCACAATGCAGAGTTTCTGCAACTAATCTTGTAATAGTCTGTATCATTTCGTCATTCATTTGATTAGATGGAGGAGGTTGTTCGTGCGGAACTTCTAAACGCGGTGGCCTGATTAAATTATTAGGATTTGCCATGTTTAAATCAAATTATAGACACAGGTGGAGACGATAATTTGCAGATAATTAAGGATAGAGCGACAAGAATTTCTGTTTGTGTACTGTTTTCTTTAATATATTGTTTCACTTTAATATATGTTATAAGTAAATAAAATTATTTAGTTCTAAATGTTATCAAACTATTATTTTTTCTTTAGATTTTCTTGCTAATTTGGTAATTTATAATTCAATTCTTAAGTTTTTATAGAATTGCTTTTCTTTTCAAAAAGAAATGCTCAAAAATTAAAGTTTCTTTTTATTTTAGATTTTTTTATTTTTATAACATTTTTATAATTTGGTTTCTATATTTTATTGAACTATATTTTCAAGTATTTTTTCTGAGTGAAATTAATTCAATTCCCTTGCAATAAGTAAGTATGTTTAATTATTCAGAAAAAAAAAAAATTTATTAGATATTTAGATATTTTTAGATAGATATTTTAGATATTTATTCGTTTTTTGACTGCTTACACACATTAAGAAAGAATATCTTATAAACTAGTGGCAAGCTTAAAATTGACAAAAGTTAATTAAGTAAATAATACTAAGTTGAAACAAAAATAATTAAATTACAAATTTAATTTAATTTAATTTAGTTTAATTTAACTGAGACTTAATTTTTATTTAATTTTTGATTTATTAATTAATTTTAATTTTAATGAAGAGTAAGAATGGAGAGAGAGAGAGAAAGAAAGAGAGAGAGAAAAAAATAGAGAGAGAGAGAGAAATAGTTAGCCAGGATTAAGTTGGTAGTGTTTGAACAGTTCTTTACGGAAAATAACTATGTCACGTAAACTTCTTATTTGCCTAGGTAAGGAATTCCACAGGCGTATAGCATTGACGAAAAATTGCCGTTCTGACGTCAAACAAGAAAATCGAGGAAGTATAATTTGTTCCGATTAGTGCAGTCAATGAAGCATTTTAGGTCCGAATTTTTTTACTGTGAACCGATTTGCATGAAATTTTGGAATTAGGCTCATCTTACCCTTAAATTCAAAAGTGAAAATGATTTGCACACCGCCACCACCCTGGGGGTGGTTGCCACCCCTTCTCGGGGGTGAATTTTTTTTTTTTTAAATAACCTCGGATATCGATAGAAGGCCTAATTTTAAGCAAAAAAACAAATATAAAGTTTTTTGTTAAGTCCAATACTTTTCGAGTTATTGGCAATTGAAAATTCGCAATTTGTTCACGTTTTTCATCTATTTATTGCAAATATCTCCAAAACTAGACGTTTTATCGAAAATTTTATAAAAAACAAAATTGTAGCAGGTAAAACAATGAACAATTTGGTTTTTTATAAAGTATTCTAAGAACAATATTAAGCTAGATATAAAAGACCAAAACCATTTTTTATTTTGTCTGAAATTTAATGGTTGTAGTCAATGCCATTTAGCGGCGAGCAGATGCATTTTATGCATTCTAATACAAGAGAATGTTTTGTAGTGCTTGAAATAAACTTTAAAATGAGCACTATTAAAAGTCTTTTGCACGTAAAATAAGTGAGCTGTAGTGCAAATAAGGAGAGAATCTAATGTTTTTTTCTTTTAAATCAATGAGTTTTTGGACCATAACTCCTTCAATTTTTATGCTATCACAATTTGTAAGAAACCATTGCAAAGGTAATTAAGAGAGCTAAGACATCATTGATTGCAATATATAGTAAACAATTTTTTGCTTAAACGGTGAAGGGTTAAAGGACTTAAGAGAGGCTGTGATTGCGCTGCCACGCGCTCTTTAAACAATCATATCTCCGTCAATTTTTGTTTGACAGAAAAAACTAAAAGACCAAATTGTTTGTCAAAAAAATACCAACATTTTTTGTTCTTACACTATTATACGTATCTGTCGTCATTTTTGAGATATTATGAAAAAAAGTAGGGTTTTTTAAAAATTTGAAAATTTGTTGTTTTTTTTTTAACCGTGACTTTTTTGAAAAATATGTGTCCAAAACCAGCCAAACTGATACTATCTATCAAACTCTTCATAACAAACCTAATTTTAGGCGGAATACGATTAAATTCAATTTTGGTGGAAATGGCACTTATGAAAGCCATTGATTTAAAAGAAAAAAACATTAGATGCTCTCCTTATTTGCACTACAGCTCACTTATTTTACTTGCAAAAGACTTTTAATAGTGCTCATTTTAAAGTTTATTTCAAGCACTACAAAACATTCTCTTGTATTAGAATGCATAAAATGCATCTGCTCGCCGCTAAATGGCATTGACTACAACCATTAAATTTCAGACAAAATAAAAAATGGTTTTGGTCTTTTATATCTAGCTTAATATTGTTCTTAGAATACTTTATAAAAAACCAAATTGTTCATTGTTTTACCTGCTACAATTTTGTTTTTTATAAAATTTTCGATAAAACGTCTAGTTTTGGAGATATTTGCAATAAATAGATGAAAAACGTGAACAAATTGCGAATTTTCAATTGCCAATAACTCGAAAAGTATTGGACTTAACAAAAAACTTTATATTTGTTTTTTTGCTTAAAATTAGGCCTTCTATCGATATCCGAGGTTATTTAAAAAAAAAAAAATTCACCCCCGAGAAGGGGTGGCAACCACCCCCAGGGTGGTGGCGGTGTGCAAATCATTTTCACTTTTGAATTTAAGGGTAAGATGAGCCTAATTCCAAAATTTCATGCAAATCGGTCCACAGTAAAAAAATTCGGAGGTTGGGCCCTATTTTTCGCTTCATTGACTGCACTAGATCTGTTAGATGAGGATCTGTGTATTTTTTCAAAGAGGTAGCAAGGCTGATGTGTAATTTTTTTTTTAGATTTTAGATTTAGATTTTATAAATTATTTATTCATTTTTTTTGTTTTCTTATAACATTATAATTTTAGATTAACAAACTGTCGTACTGAAAACAATAAAACAACATTAATAATTTAAATAAGCAATGGCGTTGCCGTCTGCCTGATTGACGAAATTTAAACATTTGATTAATAAATTATGATTAAAATAGAAATTTAATAAAATAAAACTGATTAATTGATAAAACCATGACATATTGGGAATTATATTTGTATTTTCTATGCAAATTCATTAAGAATATTATTTCTGTACGTTAACGCAGTGTCTATAAATTTGTGTAGTGCTGACCAATTTTCTCCATTAAGGATGCCTTTAGTTTGTTCCATTGTTAATGAAAGTTTCCCGAAAAACATTGATCTTAAATCTTTATAAATCGGACATATTGCCAAGAGATGGAAAGTGTCTTCTTTCATTTGGAGATTGCATATAGTACAAATATTTATTGTGGTTTTTTTGAAGGGCGCACCGTTTAAATTCAACATATCGCATCTTGCTCTACAAATTTGAGATATCGCCCTTATGGTATAACTGTCATTGAAATAGTTTTTTTCATTGAGATCATAGTTGAGTTCAGGATATATAAGCCTGTTCATGGACGATGTTGCACTAGTTTTATTTTCGTTTCTGTGGAGAGTGTCGCATATTTCTAAAACTTTATAAAGTTGTTGTTTCAAAATGATTGGATTATCGTATTGAATATCCAGGCTAGTATCACATTCATCAGCTAAGGCTATTTAACCCATTCTACTCTATTATTCATACTGTATCTAGTGAGTATGAGTGGAAGTCTATGTGCGGGGTATTTTAGTACTTTGAGCACGTAGTCAAAGTGTAATTTCAGCGTGAAATTAAAAATGCTTGGTAGTCCGGTTTCTAAAGTTAGTACGTAATTCGGTGTAGTTGTGGGAAGACGGAAGAGCTTGTTCAGGAAAAACCGAAGAAGCCTTTCTACTTCCTCGTACTTTTTATATCCCCACGTTTGCGCACTATAGCACATTGTAGACCTCATAACAGATTCAAAAACACAGTATTTTGCAGATATTGGTATTTCGTGTTTGTTTATTATTTTTGTCCAGGCTGCATTTATAAGATTTTTGGCAGCTGAAAGTTTATTTTCAAGGTGGAAATTGAGCTTCATATTTGGTGTTAGAAGTACTCCTAAGTATTTATATTGTGAAACAGTTTCGATTATGTGTGTAATAATAATGTGATGTGTAATAATAACATTAAAAAGCAAAATTAAAATTTTGTATCGCAATAAATTGTCAAAGGACAAATTACATACACTTTTTGAGAAGAGAGATATATGATCGTATCTTTTTAGGCAGTATACATAACGTGCAACATTATTATAAACGACGTTTAATTTACGTTTGCTGACAGCATCACAGTTGGCAAATATCTCACAACCATAGGTAAGTACCGGAATAATAAGTGTTTTAACTAGCATAAGTCGAGTTTTAAGGGGCGTGAAATATTGTGATGAGTGAAGTTGACGGAGAATTCCGTAAGCTTTACCAACAACTTGATTGATGTGGGTATCCCAGCTAAGATTCCTATTAAAAGTCATTCCCAAATTTTTTGCAGTTTGAACATATTCAATAGCAGAGTCATTCAGCAACAATGTGGGAAAATATGAGAGGTCGAGTGTTTTTTAAAAACAAACTATTTTTGGATGACCAGGTAAAGATATTTTGTAAATCAATGTTAATAGAAGCTGCACAGTCTTCGATCATACCCAGGGGACAACTTTTGTATAGCTGAACATCATCAGCGTACATATGAACAGATGATGTCGTGATTTGCTTGGGAAGTTCATTAATATACAGCGAGAAAAGAAGAGGTCCAAGGATGGAGCCTTGTGGTATACCTCGATTCGTGGATAGAAAGCTGGAATATTTATTCGCTGCAAAAACAGTCTGTTTTCTACTACTTAAGTAGGATTGTAAAAGGTCGATGGAGGAGTTAGAAAACTTGTCTATCGTGAGCAATTTTTTGCACAAGATAGAATGATTTATTGTGTCGAATGCTTTAGAAAAGTCGAGCAGCACGAGGAATGTGACGTGATCCTTATCAAGAGACTGCCTTATATCTTCTACGACATTTGTAAGAGCTGTAAGGCAACTGTGTTTAGGTCGAAAGCCCGACTGAACAGGCGATAGGATGTGTTGTGTATGCAGATGAGAGCTTATTTGTTTTTGCATAATTTTTTCAAATGCTTTCGATAAGAACGACAACACAGAAATGGGCCTGAAATCATTACCAACGCGACTCTTAGGAATAGGGATTACTTTTGATAACTTCCATTGGCTAGGATATACTCTAGTCATAAGCACTGTATTGAATATATGAGTGATGAATGGTAAAATTATTGGGAGTATTGCTTTAAGGAAAACAGGGTGAACTTCATCAATTCCTATTGCATTTGATTTGATAGATATGATACTCTCTACAACATCGGTATCGTATACCCTTGTGAAATGAAAGAGTTCATCATGTTCAATGACAGATTCGACATGTGGTACGGGATCATCCGGCAAACTTGGAAATGGCAGGTCTACAAAGCTTTGGCTAAGTTGATTAACACCGATATTTATCTTAACGTTGTTTTTCCTTCCAACTCCAATCTCTCGTAAGTTCTTCCAAAGTTGTTTCCCATTCAACGACAAATTAAATCTTTTAATATAGACCTGCCTTTTGGCTGTTTGGATCTTAGAAACAACTTCATTGCGCAAATTTCGGTACATATCATGAAAGACAAACAGTTTAAATTTTTTCCATTGTATAAACGCTTGGTCCCGCTTGAGCATTAGCTATTGAATTTCGGTAGTAAACCAGGGCTGTTGCCCGTGTCTAAAAAATTTTCTTACTATCGGGACATGTTGATCAAATAGATTGACAATATTTCTGTTTAAAAATTCAATTTGCTCTGTAGGGTTTACTAAGCCATACACCCTTTCCCATTCTGTGGACCTAGTGTGTTGTTCTAACAATGCATAGTCTATGTGATTGAAATCCCTATAATCATAATTTTCAGGATCGGAAGGTGTTCCAAAGTCGTATATCATGAAAATAAGATCAAGCTTTGAAAATGCAGACACAGATAGTTGGTCGTATAAAAGTACGTTTCCTGTGTGACTTACAAAAAAAGATCAAGTAATGTACTTACAGTACTAGAGAAATGTGTTGGAAAACTGGTATTAACAGGAAACATATTAAAAGATCTCAAAGCATCACTTAGGGAGGACTCTTCTAAAAGGTTACTATTAAAATCACCTGTTATTACAACTTGGGGGCAACTTAAAGAAATGTTTTCTAATAATGCAATAAGAGGATTGATGTTAACGTTACGATTAGGTCGATAAACAACTCCTAAAAGCAAGTCAATATCTCCAGAAATCAATTTGATAAAGATGTACTCTATTTCACTTCCGGCCTCAGATCTACGGTTAAATTTGAAAGTTATACCCTCGCGTAAGTAGATTGCGGTACCACCACCTCTAGTTTGTCTATCTGCACGGATAAGATTATACCCCTTCAACTCATAAAGCGCATCTTGGGTGTTAGGCAAAAACCAGGTTTCAGAAACGCAAATGACATCAACCATGGAACCAATGAACAAATACCTGAACTCATCTATCTTTGGGAACAACCTTTGCGCGTTAATATGGCAAATCTTAAGACCAGTTTCTTTCTTACTAAGGATATCAATCAACGAACGAACAATACCATCCTTGCTTCCACCCGTGGAACCCAAATTAGATAGAGACGCAATCATAAATTAAAAGAAACAAAGGCAGAGGCAACAAACAAAAAGTTGACGAAACGTAGAAATTTTTGCAGTGAACCCATTCACACCCATACTGGCTAGTTAAAGAATATAGATCGAGTGGAAAAGAAAGAATTTTTTTTTTAATTCGAAGTGTAGGAAAATAGTGTTAAAGCGAAGAAAAGAGAAAAGAAACAAAAAAATAACAATAAATGAAAATAGATTAACCCTAGTTTACAAACTGGGGTCCATTTGGACCCCAGAGCATGTTTGAACACTCATAACTTTTTTGTTTTTCAATTTTTTTAAATGGGATTTTTACTCAGTGAACAAAATTCAATTTTTTATTCATTTCTTAAGTTGAAACGATTATCAGATGTTTACAGATTTTTCTGCGATTTTTTTGTGAAAAGAATCCGTCCACCCGAACTGGGGTCCATTTGGACCCCAGTACTGAAATTCTATGAAAAATCATATTTTTTCTAATAAATAATTATTTTATTTTAAAAGCAGCCTAGTTTATGTTTAAAAGAATTTAACTTGAAGTTGTGGGCAGTTTAGGGAGACATTTAAGGTTCTAGTGTGGCAAGGGCAACAACATCTGCCACATCCATCGCAGGTGGTTCTGGTTTTCTTGTCATCTGCTCTTGGGCAAAGGTGACATCTGCTTCTTTTACAAGAGAACCTTTCAGGGACTGTTGGTTGTTTTTCCTGAACTCTCCCCAAAATGCAGAGAGCATCCAATGCAGATTTTCCAATGCCAGATTGTGTTGCAGGTTGGGAACGGTTATTCAATTCTGACTCAACCAGTTCCTCCGCTAGTTCGATGAGTTTATCACTTCTGTACAATTTTTTGTTTCTTCTAGGAGAATTGAAGTGTCGAAAAATGATAACAGTTGCTAGGGCTTCTACGTCCAGTAAGTTGTAGAATACAACCATCGGTAAGCGATTTGTTTTGCGTGTACATGAATAAATTGATACCATTTGGTCGAATACATCGACTCCACCTTTGGTGCGGTTATAATCCAGTATTATTGCAGGCTTACTTTGATGACCGGAAGTGGCTTTCTCACAGTTATGTTGTGTTGATAGCAATACCACTTGTTTGTTTGGCTTGAGAACATAACTCACCACCGCCATTTTTCCTGAAAATCCAAAGATGGATAAGTGTACTGGACGATACTGCTTTCTGTTATTGACCTTTACAGGCTCATTCTGGTCATCAAGAATCTCCTTCGCTTCAAAATGTTTAGGCAAAATCTCTTTTGTTTTTCTGAATCGTGTCAAGAATAGTGATCTTCTTACACAGCAACTTCAATGCTAAATACACCGACGTAAAGAAATGATCAATAGTGAGGTTGCGTCCAGAATTGAAATATGATGGCATCAACGACATCACCACATCATATCCACGACCAAGCCCAGATATATAGCCCAAAATACTTTGATCTGAGCTACCAGTGTAGATAGAAAGCTTCAGTGGATAGCCCGTTTAGTTTTCATTCAGCCACCAAAACTTCAAGCCATATTTGTCAGGGTTGCTTGGCATGTATTGGTGAAATACATTCCTTTTTGAGGTCATAAAATTGTATGATGACCTGAGAAACTGAAATAATGACTATTTTTTTCTTTTGATAGGCATACCTGACAGGAGCAATTGATATGGATGAATTTTACAATCAGTAATTACGTAAAAAAGACATTTTGAAAAGGATAAGCGGGTATCCCAGATTTGCGAAATTAGGCAATTTCCATCGTTTTTGAAATTGAAAAATTTTATTGCTGACCTCCTACATACCTGCATAATGACATCTCTGCTTAAATTTCTTTATCACTGCTATATAAAATACTTAGAAACAATTCATACAATAGCCAGAAGAACTATAACTGAACAATATAAGTCAGAAATCAAAAAAATTTCGAAGAAAAAATCGTGGGGTCCATTTGGGCCCCAGTTCGGGTGGACACGACTTTTGCCGGTTTGTAAACGAGGGTTAATCAATCAAAGTAAAATAAATTGAAAAAATAAGAATAATATCAATAAATATGTAAATAAAATTAATAATTTAAATTTGATGAAAATAATAAATCAGAGAGAAAAAAAAAATTGACTAATAATTTAATGTTGATCATGCGTTAGGCTGGCAATTCCATCGAGGTCATCTACATTATCGACACATACTCCTTTGACATCAGATGGCAGTCGTTTGACATATACACGGCCGCGAATAGTAAACACAGCAGCTATTTTATTTTGCTTCTTAAGTTGAAGTCCATGACGTACCAACAGGTTATTTTTTTTTTGATAGTGATTCGCGAATGAAAATACTTTCATTTGACTCTATTCCCACGTCTTTGAGTGATAGTTGCGTTTTTTTTCCCTTAATATGTTTTGCGATCGAGGTCAAAACAAAGTTCTTATCGTATGCGGTTTTAAATTTAAGAATTATCACTGTGTTGTTATCAGTTTGTCTTTTCGGACGCGTGCGGAAAATATCATTTAGAACAGGAGGATCAATGCAAAGTGTACGACATAAGTGAGTAAAGATTAATTTCAAGTTTTCGTTGGGAGTATGTGGAACACCATAAACACTGCATCGCTGGATACTTGTTTGTTATCAAGATCGTTTATTATTGATAAGGCGCCGGCGAGTTCGGTTTGGATAGCGAAGATTTGTTTTTTGTTTTGCGCGAGTTCATTTTGAGTGTCAAAAAGTTCGCATTTAAGGGTGGAAAAGGAAGAACTGATTATGTTTACATCCGATTTCAATGAATTAATTTCTGTGTTAGTGTTAGTGTTACAAATTTCGAGTTGCTAAATTTTAAAGTTAATTTCACTTATATTTTTGTTTACTTGGTCAAATTGAAGTTTAATATTGTCTGCGAGTTTCTGATTGTCTTCTTTCATTTGTTTGGTCAAAAGTAATAACAATATTATTTTTTTAAATTATTTAGATTTCACTTTTGATTGTACTTTTTATAACAATAATAATATGGTGGCTTTCAACTACAGCTGTGTTGATTCCTGTTTAGTCCCTTTTTTACAGGACTTACTGAGGGGCTTCTTTTCAAAATTCCTTCGCACTTTCACAACTGTTGTCTTTTAATAAATGGGTATTTACTTTATCGCGCACAAAAATTAGCTTGTAACACCTTTTAGTAAATGGGTAGTTACTTTATCGCGCACAAAAAATAACTTGTAACACTGTTTTAAAACAATTATGACAATATTAAAAAAGCAGTCCCTGCTCGGGCGCCAGTTAACAAAACATAGGTTACTTTTTCAAAAAAAATATATTTTTTGTAGGCAGATTGCCTCACCTTAATTGTATCGGATTTGAATTAATATTGAGGTTACAAATAAAAATTACTACCGAACATGCATAGGATTTCTTAATAATTTTGCGATGTCAGCAGCCAGCATGGTAATGTTGTTCTTAGAATTATTGTTTATTACTTCCTTCGTTTTCTCACTAATTCCGTCTGTGAGAACGGAAATTAGGTCGTGTGAAGGAACTGCAACTGCTGGCGCAGCTCATGTTTTGTACGTTAACTTATATTCAGGAGACTAAGTATTATCCTAGCAAACATTTTATACCTACTTGGAGAAGTAAACGGAAAATGATTTTAATTTTTATTCAATTTAAATTCATTTCTACAGGTAACGAAAAACCTTTTTTACTGAAAGAGGTAAAGAGAAACTTTAAAAACTCATATTCAAATTAAATAGAAAGTGAAATCATTTTTCGTCTACTTCTCCAAGTAGGTAGGTATAAAATGTTTGCTAGGATATTGAACTGAAATAACTTATGATTTATTTTATGTTGTATGTTTTTACTCGTATATATCTTTATACTAAAAATATAGAATCTAAAAAGAAATAAATTTCTTAATAGAATTGTTGAAAAATAGTGTAGATCAACTTCAACTCCTATTTGCGTTTCGCCCAGGTACGGCAATGGGCTCAACAGTTAGATGGCGAAACACAAATAGGAGTTGAGGTTGATCTACTCTACACGAACTTTCACCATTTCTATTCAGAAATTTATTTCTTTTTAGATTTAATCAAATTATCTAGGTACTCCAGGACAAAAAAAAAACACGACAATAGCAAAACACGATGGTCTGTAGCCATCCGTAGCGACGGACAATGCACACAACAAAACTACGGACAGTCTGGCAACTGTAATCCACAAAAATGGCGGGCTACGACGAGCGAGGGTCCTCAACAAAGACGAACTATAACTGAGACAACGACGCAACGCGGAAAGGGCCATCAGGTGCCTATTCAAAAAGAACCCCGACTCCTTTTTTAGGAAAAGGCGAAAAAGGCCCTGGTGAAGTCCGAACAAAGACTACGTACAATGATGATAACAGACAAGACATAACGAACAGTACAAGATCCGATAGGCAAAAAACGAGCCGGCTGCGAAGTAAACACCGAAACTGATGATGTGGTCTCCCTACCACCCTTATCGATACCGCTGTGCCGAGCTGCCCGAAAAGAGTGAGAAATGCCAGCTCCTCCCCGAACAACTCATCTCCCAACAGGATGACTAAGAGGATGAAGATCTCCTCAGTTCCTGCTTCAAAGGGCCACCTAGTCAAAATCGCCGACTTTGGAAAACCCGAGCGATAACTGAGCGAAGACGAGTGGCGGTTGCTTGAACTAAGAATCCTGGAAGAGGTAAATGAGGCGATCGTCAAGAGCAAGCAACCGCCACTTTTCGGGTCTTCGGGGACCTCACATACACGGTTTTAAGAAAATGAACTGCGAGAACGAATGGACAAAAATGGGTACAGGAGTTCAAAAAGAAGACGGCAGCTCCCTGGCAGAATGCCGAGCCAAGGCTCGTAACTGTTAGCGAGATCAAAGATCTGAAATGACCAATGGGAAAACTGTTGGTCAGAAGCCCCGTTGCTCCCCGCGACTGGCTGAAAAGGTATATCCTTTCCCTAAATCGCGAAGCAAGCGAATTGCTAAGTGAGTGGTTTTTTTTTTTTTTTTATAATTAGCGTGCACATCAAGTGACTACCCTTATAATGTTATTAAACACAGTGCGAGCATTTAGGAAAATAGGAGAGGACTTGAAAGGAGACACCGATGCACGTTGCTTTGGAATCTTTGTAAATCGTAATGCAGGGGAAACACAGAGCCAGGTAAAGCATTCCACATTCGGCTGGTGCGACTGAAATACGAATCTCTATACTTGACTGTACGCCCGAAGTAGGGCTCAAGGCAGAACTGATGAGTATTCCTAGCGAGGCGGGTGTTGCGGCTAAATTGTTTCAAGGGAGGAATTCAGCTGGCTATTTCACTAGAGCACTGTTTGTGGATAAAGCGATAAAAAAGAGAGAGACAGGTGACGTTTCGACGATGGCCAAGAGAATCAATCGATTCTACGATCAATCTTAACACTCTATTTTGTACCCTATCAAGTAGGCGCAAAGATGTTTGAGCGGCACCTGATCAGATATGAGAGTTATACTCCAGTTTTGGGCGGATGAAGGCCTTATAAATTGTAGCCAGATCAGAAGGGGTGAAGAACTTCCTGCATCGTCTCAAGAAACCTAAGCATTTAGCAGCGTTTTTGGCGACTTCAAATATGTGGTCGTTCCAACGAAGATCATCGTTTACACACATACCAAGTACTGACAGATTTCGGTTTCTTCGATGCAGGTACCATTCATGGATAATGGCAATGGGGGAATGTTAAGCTTCAACGACAATAGACAGCATCGAGTTTTCGAAGCATTGAATTCTACTCGGTTCATAAGACCCCATGCAACAATGCTGTCAAGGTCATAATTCAATGAGCTTATCGTACGCAACCGTTCCAGTTCCACATCCGAAGAGCAGGGACGTGAATTTGGAAACGAATATGAAAAGCTGAGGGTCGAGTCGTCAGCAACACAGTTAAACGGATTAGAAGTTTCAGACAAGAGATCATTAATGAAAATAAGGAAGAGAGTCGGAGACAAAACGGAGCCCTGGGGCACACCAGCATTTATTAAGTGGGTATCAGACTTGAAGCCATCCAACACAACTTGTATTGAACGGTTGGAAAGGTAATTTCTAATCCAACGAAGAAGAGACTCATCGATACCAAAAGCACGCATTTTCGATAAAAGAGCCTGATGCCAAGCTCTATCAAATGCTTTAGAAATATCAAGCGCAATAATCTTACTTTCTCCAAAATAATGTAAAGATTGGTTCCACTTTTCGGTGAGATAAGTCATCAAATCAACAGTGGACCGTTTGCTACGAAAGCCCTACTGACGGTCATTAAGAAGCTTTCGTTCTTCAAGATATTTCATAAGTTGATGGTTTATCAACGTTTCCATGACCTTGGAAAAAAGGGACGTTAGTGCAATTGGACGGTAATTGGAAGGGGAGGAAGATTCGCCTTTTTTAGGGACGGGCTGGACAAATGCAGTTTTCCATCTGCTCGGAAAAATCCCAGCAGAATAGGAAAGATGGAAAAGTTTACGCAGTGGTTTTGCCAGCGTAGAAGAACACCTCTTCAGAATAACGGAGGGAAAACAATTTGGACCAGCGGATCTATGTGTGTTGTTTTTTTTTCCTGTTGGACACGATAGTATTTTTTGCCTTACTTTTTGGTCATGTAAAAACTTAGCCCTTTGTATTTGGTTTTCAACAGTCTGGTTGTCTTTAAACTTTCGAAAACTACTTTCTCGATCCCTAATCGCCTCTTTACAGCTTGAATCAAACCACGAATTCTCTTTGGGGATGATACTTTTTAATCTGTGAGGAACAAAATTTCTCATGCCGTTTAGAATTACGTTAGATATCATATCAGCTGATGCATCAACGTTTCCGTCGAGAAAGCACAATGACCAATTAAAATTTCGAAAGAAATTATTCAGGCCGTCCCAATTGGCTTTCTCGTATTGCCATACAGTTCTTTTGGGGACTTTATTTTTTTTACCGTGACGGAAAACGAAAAATCTACCGATATGACACAATGGTCCGATTTGCCTAAAGGAGATGATACTACAACCCTGTATTTTTCGGGATGAGAAGTGAGAAATAAGTCAAGAGTGTTGGCCGCATGGCCTTCAATATCTGGAACCCGAGTGGGCTCATCAACAATTTGAGTTAATTCGTTAAACTCAGCGAAGATCTCAACATATTTTCCTTCGGGTGTTGTCTGGCCAGAATGTCGAAGCCAATCAGAATTGTGTACATTGAAATCGCCCGCAACTGCGATTTCAGTGTGAGGATAAAGGGAGACAATTCTTATTATGGACTCAGATAGCGCATCAAACTCGTTAGAGGTTGAATTGCTATCTAAATTGGGGCTTCTATAAATAAAACAATAATGAATGATTTGCTTACGGAACGGTTGTGTTCTCGATTGGCTCTTAGAAAAGTTTATTAAAGTCTTACACCCTACAAGTTTAAAAGCTGTAACGAAACCGATGTCTTCCCCTCCCACTCCTAGTAGACCACCCTTACAACCCCATATGTACAGGCATATGAGGCTGATCCGGGCAGCAGGAGAGAGAGGGGTGTCCAGGCTGTGGCCGCTGGCATGCTTGCTTAGCCATAGGCGATAGCTCGTCGGCGGGGGGGTTCTTGCAACCACAGCGCTGAACAGTGTTACGAAAAAAAAATGTCATGCCAATTTATTTTACTCGAAGAAGGGCCGAATTGAATCCCTGAAGGGTAAGAGGGTGCACATCCGAAGGGGAGGGTCCATGATGGTAGTGACCCTTGGAGGCTTAGCCCACCCATGTATCCGCTTAGGATACCCAATGGCTACTGCGACCTCCGATTTTGCGCAGCAGCCCCTAATCGTATATCAACAATTCTCCTATTGCTTACCCTGTCATCACCAACTCACTCTCAGATGGTCCATCTCCACCGTTGACCTAAAATTTATATTAGGCCATCATGGCTATAAGGAACCCTTCCCAAAGGTCTCAAACTGAAGTACCAAGAAACAAATTCCAACTCGAAATAAATCGTTGTCACCGGGATGACAATAAAAAAACCCAGTTTACCATATTACAATAAGAATCCAACTTTTATTATGGTTATACTTCGAAAAAAAAAAAAATAAAAAATATATGCAACTATAATTTTTTTTTTAAAAAAACCGTTCCAGTTATTTTTTTTTTTTTTTTCCTTTCATAAAAAGTTCTAGTAATTTACTAAAAAAAAGCAAAAAAACAAAAAAAAGAAATAATTCGATAATTCGTTTTTTTTTTTTTTTCTAAAAAAAAATTTTCTTCGGGTATCTGGCAACCCTGTTTTTCCAAACCTCGTCCCCAATAACCCCAAATAAACAAATATTTTTCCTAGTACTGGCGCTGGTCCGCCAGCACGACAATAAAAAAAATTAAAAGGAAATATATGGGATCACTTACTCTGATTTCATGCTGTTTTCTTCCCAATGTAGTGCACCACCTTGGTTCCAAACAAAACCACGATCCACTGAAATAAGATTTAAACAAAAAAATATTTTTTTCTTTGGGTAGGGAATGGGTTATATTACACTATCTTATTCTTTTATTTTGTTATTACTTTCGATTATTTGTATTCTTCACTTTCTTTCTCTTTTTTCTTTCTTCTTAAAAAATTCACACAATACTTTTTTTTCTTTCTTTAACCACTTCAATAAAAAAATTTTTATTTTTTCTTCCTTTTGTTTACAAAATTTTTTATACACCAAAACACAACGCGGTACTTCGGAATACAATGGTCGGGCGGGGTAACACCAATATTACACTCGGATATAAGGGAAGGGGGGGATTTGGGCACGCGGGACACTTGCACAATTAAAGGGGAACGATGACCACCAGAGAAAGACACGCCAATAAAAAAACTGCAACCAGCAACTCTCAGGATACTTGTAAACTCTTTTTTTTTTTTTTTTTGGGTTTGACTTCGTTATCCTCCCTTGTATATTTACTTTTCTGACCGTAACTGTCTGGGTTCGTGGGATTCCACTAAATTCACCTTTTTTATTTTTTTTTTTAGGGGCGAAATACTATGAACTTCCCCAATTAAGAATTCTTTTATTTTACTTTTTGAATCTATACTTTTCTTTCAGCGACACCAATTTAGGTATATGAAGCAAAAAGGGGCAATTATTGCAGGGACCAGGGGAAAGTAGTTTTTTTTTTTTTGTTGTTTTTATATATTATCTTTTTTTTTTTTCTTAGTACACTCCTTTTATTATGTGTTTTCCGGGACTCTTTTGCCCGCACCACAGCACAGCTTTTCACAATTTATTTTTCTTTTCTTATTTTTTTTCCTTTTACACCCACGCTATGAAACACAGATCATTTCGCGAAATATAAATCTTAAGTTTCAGTTCATATGTCGCGAAGATTCTTCTCAACACTTTACTTTCTTTAATTCTTACTTTCTGATTGCTTTCTACTGTTTACTAGGTCGCCCGCACTTTATAATGATTGCACATTGAATGCCTTCACACACAACTCGCTACCGATAAAGATACCTACGATGGTCGACTTATCATCAACCAACTGCACCGTTGCTGTACCTAAGACTTGCACTAGATTTGGTACATAGCACGTCACACCATCTGGCTAACGGCCCCCTGTAGCCAAATCAGTGCGAATTGTGTGTCAGGCCATCCTCAGCAGATCATCGAACGATGATAGTGGGACTTATTTATTATATGTGCGTGGGCAGCGGTATTAATTTAGTTATGTTGTTATCATTTATTATGAAGTTATATTATGTAGGTAATATTATGAGTGTAATGCATTATTTTAAGTTTTGGTCTATTATGGACATAAAGTCTGTGTTACAGGGTTATATTAGGTTATTATTATTATTATTTATGTGTGTGGATTTAGTTATGAGGTAAGTATTATTATTAGGTTTAGTTAGATTATGAAGGTAAGTATTATGCAAGGTAAGTTATAGCAGTATTTTTTTACAGGTAAGTATTATGATGATTTAGTATTATAGGGGGTAAGTATTATGTGTGTTATTGTTTATAGGGTTTCAGGAAATTATAAGGGATGGTATTATGGAAAATGGTATTATAACAGGTAAGTATTATTAAAATATTGATTGTATTATCTTTGGTGAGAATTATAGATAAATATTATAAGGTAAGTACCTATTATAAAAGCAGATATTTTGAATTATAGGGTATTTTATTATAGGATTTAGCATTATAAAAAGGTAAGTAGGTATTATAAAAGGTAAGTATTATAGAGGTCAGGTATTATATGTTGTGTTATGTTATATTTGGTTATAAGTTAGATATGTTATGTGTTATTATTTATGTGTGCTGTGCTGGGTCTTAGGCTGTTCCCCACAAAACTTCTCATAACCTGAAAACTTCGTTTTGAAGGTTAGGAGAAGGAAAGGAACGAATTTTCAAAGGGTCTCATGCTCAGACTGACAGCCGGGCTTTTAAAAGAGGTCTATTTCTTTATATCTTTGCCGTGGTATACCCCTACCTTCTTGCCGTTTACGTCTTCCAACTCATACAGGTTGTTGCCTATCAGTTTGGAAATTCTTAACTTGACGAATTTCGGACTTAGCTTAGCATTGAAGCGTTTGTTGGCGTCACTAAGAGCGAAGTTTCTCCTAAAGACAATGTCCCCTACCTCGTACTTCATATCTTTACTTCGCGTGTTATTCGCGTTTTCGTAGCGCGTATGCGCGTCAGCCAGAGAGTTCTTTATGTGGGCATGAAGAATATTCATTTGTGCAGCTTTAGAAACAACCTGGAGGCTTGCGTTGTTAAGGGCGTTGAGTTTACGCAGTACTCGGTAATCGCCGCCATGTTCTATGCATTGTTGCCCAAACAAGGCCTCGTACGGCGACATATGGATAGCAGAATGGATGGTGGTACGCAGGGCACTGGCTATGGATTGGAGATTGGCATCCCAATTCCTCTGATCAGCGTCGATATACGAGCGAATAGCTGCAAGTATCGAGCGATTGACGCGCTCGCTCGCATTAGCTTGCGGGGAATAGTACGCCGTCCTCACATGTGTGATGCCATAGGTACCCATACGTTTCGCGAAGTCGCGGCTCACAAACTGCTTTCCATTGTCCGACAGGATGGTTTCGGGCATGCCAAAGATAAAGAACACCTGTTCTTCAAGAAACTTTAGCACAACCTCGGTGGTGGCTTTGCGGATAGCTTTCACTACGACAAACTTCGTCAACTGGTCCAGCGCTATTACAATGTGTGTACTCCCGTCTCGCGAGCGAAGATACGGACCTAGGAAGTCGATGTAGAGCATCTGGAAGGGCCTGTCAGCTCCGAAGGCCTTACCCATAGGAGGTCTAAGGGTTGCGTTAGGAGCTTTCGACGTCTTACAAATCTCACATCCTCCTAAGAATGTCTTGACTTGTGCTGCCATGTTAGGCCAAAAGAACAGTTTCTGCAGTCGGAACAGAGTCTTCGCGATTCCTCCATGCGAAGCTCGAGGCGGACGATGGGCTAGCGAGATCAAACGCTCGGTCAGCTGTTCAGGAACCCAAAGCTTCCATACTTGGTCATCTTCATTTGGATGACCTGTGCAATGTTTGACCTTCTTGTAGACGAAATTTTCCGACACTTGAAGGTCAGGTAGCTTATTTGTTTGGTCTCGGATGCTGTCTATGATCTTGCGGTATTCCGCAGATTGAAAACTGGGGTCCTCAAGATCAATGTGCAGCACATCCCAGGTATCCTTCCCCGACGAAACATCACAACCCAGAGAGTCTACTCCATGAACTCGTGAGAGTGCATCCGGCACCACATTCTGAGATCCCTTGCGATGTTCGATGGTGAAGTCAAACCCTTGAAGTTTTAGGCTCCATCTTGCTAGTCGGCCACTAAGATCCTTTTGACCCATCAACCACTTCAAGCTCGCATGATCCGTCACTATTTTGAACGGGTGTCCTTCGACGTAAGCGCGAAACTTCTGCACTCCCATGACAGCAGCCAGACATTCTCGCTCGGTCACATTGTAATTTCGCTGGGCCGAGTTGAGTTTTGCGAGTGATAGAAAATTGGCCTTTCGTTTCCCTCGTCATCCTGTTGGCACAGCACGCAGCCGATTCCCGTATTGGAGGCGTCGCATAAGATTATAAATTCCCTACTGAAGTCTGGGTTCACCAGTAACGGGGCAGATGTTAACGCCGTTTTTAGGTTATTGAAGGCTTCCAGCGCTTCGTTAGTGAGCTCGAATTTCTTTCCCTTTTTAAGAGTATCCATCAGAGAACTCGACAAGGATGCAAAGTCTCTCACAAATCTCCGGTACCATCCCGCCATACCCAAGAATCGACGAACCTATTTAGCGGAAGTTGGAAGAGGAAAATCAGCTATTGCTGTCACCTTCTCCGGATCAGTCTTCAGACAGCCGTCACCAACAATATACCCCAAATACTTTAGCTCCTTAAAGCAGAATTTGGACTTCTGGACATTTATCGTTAAACCCGCTTCCCTCAGTCGACCGGCAAGAATCTTCAACGACTCAACATGCTCCTCGAACGTACTTGACACTACCAGCAAATCATCCAGATACGGAAAGATTTTCTCTCTCAGTTGATGCGGCACCACTTTGTCCATTAATCTTACCATGCGTTGAGGCGCATTGCAGAGGCCAAAGGGCATTACCGTGAACTGAAGCAAGGGCATACCGGGCACAGTAAACGCTGTCTTTTCCCGAGATTCTTTCTCCAACGGGATCTGCCAAAACGCATCCTTCAGATCCACGCTCGAAATGAAACGTGTATCGGAAAGACGCGATAGAAATCCTCCAATATGAGAAAGTGGATACGCATCTTTCTTGGTTTTCGCGTTAACTTTCCTATAGTCGAGACACAAGCGATTCTTCCCGGGCTTGCGAACAAGAACTACGGGAGAGCTCCACGCACTAGTGCTCTCTTCTATGACACCAAGTTTAAGCATGCGATCCAGTTCCTCATAAAGAAGTTTCTGCACCGCGGGAGAAATCGGGTAATGACGCTGCTTAATGGGCTCAGCATCCCCTGTGTCGATGGTATGTACCTCCAGCGTTGTCTTTCCTAAGCCTTGTACGTCAGAGGAGGGAAACAAGCTAATGGCATCCTTCAAACATCTGGATTCCTGCGGAGTTAGCACGTGAGCGTTCGTATCGTCAATATTGGGAAGTGGAGATAATTCCGATAACAATTGGGGCGCGACATCAAATTCCCGCCAGAAGTCAATTCCGAGATAAAGCCGTTGTTGTAAGGTTGGGACTAGGTACAGGGGAATTTTTTTCGTCGTCCCTTTGTAGGAAACATCGGCATAGATTTTGCCTACTATGGCTTGATGTTTCCCATCAGCTGTCTTCACACCGGTCGAGAGTTGGCTCCAGCTCTGGCCATGTTTTCGAAGGAAATCCAACCCATCCACGCCCAGGCAACTGATACTGGCCCCGCTATCCAATAAGCCTTGAAGAGGTTCGCCAAAGATGTGGACAGTTGCATAAGGCCGTGGATCATCCGAGCAAAACAGGGTAGTGGCTTCAATAGCCTGGTGAGCCTTCTTCTTTTCCCTAAATTTCTGCCTCAACTTCAAGACTTTGTCGGATACAACCGTGTGTTGGTTTCCAAAGATCCGCTTGCGGACCGCTACATAATTCTGTATCCTCTCATGCAAAGTCTTGATGGGCATTTTGTTGACTACCTGTTTTGGTTCCTGATCGTCTACTTTTGGCCGAGTAAGGACCCTAACAGCAGGGACAGGGGGGATGGATGGGATTGGGATTGGTGTTAAGGTAGGGTTTGGGAGTGGGGTAGGTTGTGGGAGTGGGGTAGGTTGTGGGGGATTTGGAATATTTGGGAATTTTGGTAGGGGTGCTGGAAGAATTACTGCTGGGCCGGTTTCTTCTCCAGTGAGCAGTTCCCCCAGGATCTTAAACTGCTCTTCGTCTCGTTTCCCGAGCATCGAGGACATTGGGGAGAGGTGGTATTCTCCATACCGCACCGGAAGCAGAACAGAGCCCTCTGTGGGTCAGGGCATTCGAAAAACGAGTGGCCCTTTCCCTTACAATTCCAACAATTGTAATTTCGAGTGTCTCTGTCTCGCCTCGGTTGAAATGCCTCAAGCTCGGGTACCGGTCCGTCTTCTTCTCTCGCAACCTCAGCAACCAGTTCCGCCACCGCAGATTTCCGTGGATAAGGAGTTGGTCCAACTCGCGTTTTCTGCACCTCTCGGTCACCCAGATATTTTTCGACCTTCCGACAGGCGTGTACCATCTCCGCCAGATTGTTGGTATGAAAGGTAATTAGCAGCATTCCCATCTCTCTGCGCACATTGTTTTTCAGCAGTTCAATGACTTCTGCGTCAGACTTGGGAATCCGCAACCTTCCATTCAACTTCTGGAGATCGGAGTAGAAATCGTCGAAGGTTTCGCTGGGACCTTGGTGTCTATCGAAGAGCATCCTGGAGAGCTCCGAGTCGGTCTCCAAACCCCGAAATTGCTCAATCAAAGCGCCTTTGAGCACTGGCCAGGTCACTTCCGGATTTGTCTTGAGGTAAACCCAGAACCAGGTTTCCGCTAATCCCTCAATAAAGTGGTGGAAATTCATCACCACCTCGTCCCAGGTCGCTCCGTAGCTCATCCGGAGACGTTCCAACCTGAACAGGAACTGTTCCACCGACATCTTTTTGGGGTTGTACTTCAGTCCCCATTTGTGGAAATTTTTCAACCTGTAGCTATGACTAGCTCCTGAAAAGCGAGGTGCCGATTGCGAGGCATTGATAGGGTCACTTAAGGACAGGTTATGGAGCTCCTGCAAGAAGTCGTCCTTGTTTGAGTTGTCGGCGGCCGCGTTCCGACGGGGTGGTGACTGACGTCGTGGTGGTGACTGACGTCGTGGTGGTGACTGGTGCCGAAACAGGAACCTTGAAGGGGATGGGTTCCTTGATGGGGTGGTCTTACCGGGAGGGTCCGGTTGAAAATTCCGAGCAGTAGGGAGTGGCTGGTTTTCGAACTGGCTGGGCGCACGGGGTTGAGTCCTAATTTCCGGCGTGGGTGCCGAGGCCAAGGTATCCCGGATGATTGTTGCCAATTCGTCCCGCAAACTCGCTCTGGATCGCTCCATCTCTCCCGTAAAGAACCGCATGTCTGCCGCTCTGTTGGCTCCCACAGCGGCTTGCACTACCTCCTGAATGTACCCCGTGAGGGCTTCTGAGGATCCTCCTACGGAATGACGAGGCGTAGGCTGGGGAAGCTGTCCACTAGTGGAAGCTCGCGTGTGGGCCTGGGCAAGTAAAGAGGCTGCCCACTCCGGAAAAGTTCCTTCTTAAGAAGGTCGACCTTGCTCGATCGACTGATCCCCTTCATCTGCGTTGAGCTCCGAATAAGAGTCAGCGAGCAAACGCGAACGAAGGACCCGTCCACGTAAGGACGATCTGGGTTTGTTTCGACCACGAACTCCAGGCATATTCAAAACAAAAAAAAAAACGGAAAAATAAGTACCCGATGGTAGGATAAGGCCGATAGGGCTTATACGAAGTATGTATAATATATGTATATGGGGAGACTATACGGAAGTAGGTATCTCTTCAATCCCAAACTTCAAACTGACGTTAGATAGGGAAAAAATAACAAAAATTTTTGTTTTTCCAAAATGGGTTGAAAAAAAAAATTTCTTGGTGGTTATCGATTATTTCAAACTTTCACGGGGGTGAGTAAATTCAGGGATAGGATATGAATAAAAATAATAAGGTATATTTATTATAATTTGCTAAAATTCAGAAAAAATCAAAAGTTAAATGATATATAATGAAAAATGAAAAAAAAAATCAACCAAAAAATATAAAATAATTATTATATTTATCCTCAAAAAAGGGAAAAAAAAAAAAATCTAAAAAAAATGCGGTAAGTACCTGTTATTTAAAAAAAAATTAAAAAAGTAAGATTTCTTGGTTGTTTTGGTTCTGGTGGTCGGGGTGGAAATGAAACACCGAGGAGGGAATCCCCTACAAGATGACGACGACAGGGTAACCCCCAACGAAATATACACCAGTTGTAACGTAAAAGCGATCTTACAGCATTCACAACATAGTTCCCCGAGCGTTCGAGGACGGAGCTAAGGGTCTGAGCTTGCATTGCTTAACTGGCTATCTAAGCCTATCTCACAGCCAAGCCTCAGAACACCTTTGTTGCATATCCAAAAGGAGAACAGTGAAAAATAAAAACAATCAAACAACTGAAGCCGGAACTTCAATGCACATCCTAACTTAGGATTTTATTAAATTTAATTTACTGTACTGTTTAATCGAAGATAGTGATGCAAGCGCAACTGCGTAAGCCTGGGAAATTTACCCGCGCTTACCGGCCGCTTGTACGCTATCCAAAATAAAAAAATAAAATTAAAATTTTCTTCCTTAAGGGCTATCACGTCAACCCACGCTCAAGTCACTAATATTGCTTCAACTGCATGACCACTTCTCCGCGTCCAACCTCCCTCAATACGTTTTCATAACTCGAAGTTACTTTACACAATTCGGGCCCCACGTTGGGCGCCACCTGTAACGAAACCGATGTCTTCCCCTCCCACTCCTAGTAGACCACCCTTACAACCCCATATGTACAGGCATATGAGGCTGATCCGGGCAGCAGGAGAGAGAGGGGTGTCCAGGCTGTGGCCGCTGGCATGCTTGCTTAGCCATAGGCGATAGCTCGTCGGCGGGGGGGTTCTTGCAACCACAGCGCTGAACAGTGTTACGAAAAAAAAATGTCATGCCAATTTATTTTACTCGAAGAAGGGCCGAATTGAATCCCTGAAGGGTAAGAGGGTGCACATCCGAAGGGGAGGGTCCATGATGGTAGTGACCCTTGGAGGCTTAGCCCACCCATGTATCCGCTTAGGATACCCAATGGCTACTGCGACCTCCGATTTTGCGCAGCAGCCCCTAATCGTATATCAACAATTCTCCTATTGCTTACCCTGTCATCACCAACTCACTCTCAGATGGTCCATCTCCACCGTTGACCTAAAATTTATATTAGGCCATCATGGCTATAAGGAACCCTTCCCAAAGGTCTCAAACTGAAGTACCAAGAAACAAATTCCAACTCGAAATAAATCGTTGTCACCGGGATGACAATAAAAAAACCCAGTTTACCATATTACAATAAGAATCCAACTTTTATTATGGTTATACTTCGAAAAAAAAAAAATAAAAAATATATACAACTATAATTTTTTTTTTAAAAAAACCGTTCCAGTTATTTTTTTTTTTTTTTCCTTTCATAAAAAGTTCTAGTAATTTACTAAAAAAAAGCAAAAAACAAAAAAAAAGAAAGTGGAACTTAATCCGATAATTCGTTTTTTTTTTCTAAAAAAAAATTTTCTTCGGGTATCTGGCAACCCTGTTTTTCCAAACCTCGTCCCCAATAACCCCAAATAAACAAATATTTTTCCTAGTACTGGCGCTGGTCCGCCAGCACGACAATAAAAAAAATTAAAAGGAAATATATGGGATCACTTACTCTGATTTCATGCTGTTTTCTTCCCAATGTAGTGCACCACCTTGGTTCCAAACAAAACCACGATCCACTGAAATAAGATTTAAACAAAAAAATATTTTTTTCTTTGGGTAGGGAATGGGTTATATTACACTATCTTATTCTTTTATTTTGTTATTACTTTCGATTATTTGTATTCTTCACTTTCTTTCTCTTTTTTCTTTCTTCTTAAAAAATTCACACAATACTTTTTTTTCTTTCTTTAACCACTTCAATAAAAAATTTTTATTTTTTCTTCCTTTTGTTTACAAAATTTTTTATACACCAAAACACAACGCGGTACTTCGGAATACAATGGTCGGGCGGGGTAACACCAATATTACACTCGGATATAAGGGAAGGGGGGGATTTGGGCACGCGGGACTTTAATTTAATTTAATTTAATTTATTTACACTTAGTACAAGCAAGCAATCTTAAATCTAAAGTATTTACAAACAAAACTTAAAGCTAAAATAAAAAATTATATTCAAAAGCAAATTGAAATCAGGAGGGTTCGGTTCATTGTGAGTAGGAAGCAAGAGATTTACGGAGGGATGATTTTGAGGTATGGAAATCGAACAGATTATAGGAATCATTGACATTACGTAACATACGTGACATAGGGTTGTAGAAACTATAATTCGTACGGTGATAGGGAATACGGAATGGGGGAACAGTCCTAAGATTACGTGAATTTACATTAAAAGATATTAAACTCAATAGCGAAGGACAATCAATGTTTCCACTCAAAAGATCTTGAATAAATACGATATCTGAGATCTCGCGTCTCCTTTGAAGAGACTGAAGATCAATAAGCTGCAGACGATCAGCATATGGAGGCAAGCGATATCTATCTTCCCAGGGAAGTTTGCGTAGAGCGTAAAGGAGAAATCTACGTTGGACAGCTTCGAGGCGTTTAGCTTGTGTAATTTGATAAGGTGACCACACTTGGGAGGCATATTCAAGAATTGGCCTAACGAAAGTAACGTACAAGGATTTGAGAATATACGGATCGGAAAATTCTTTCGACCAACGTTTTATGAATCCGAGCATGCTGTTTGCTTTTTTTATAACATGTTCAATGTGGGAGTGAAAGTTGAGCTCTTTATCACAAATGACACCTAAGTCACGAGCAAAAGAGACAACGTGTATTGGTTCACCTTGTAGATAATAGCACCGAGGGGGCGGGGGTAGACGTTTGCGGGAAAAAGTTATAGCGTGGCATTTACTAACGTTAAGTTCTAAATTATTTTTGTGACACCAAACTGAGAAAATGTCTAGATTATCTTGTAAAATAGAAGAGTCAGCGGGTGATAAAATACTTCTAAATATTTTCATATCATCGGCGTATATCAAAACGTTGCAATCAAGGATTTTGACAACATCGTTAATCCCTAAAATAAAAAACAGTGGGCCAAGATGGCTGCCTTGAGCGACACCAGAAGGTGCTATGAAGGGGTTGGAGAGAGATGATCTGAAGCAGACTACATATTTTCTCTGAGTTAAATAGGTACAAACCCAAGAAATAAAGAGTGGGGGAAAGCCTAGGATTTTTAATTTGAAAAGTATGATTTTATGTGACATTTTGTCGAATGCTTTGCTAAAATCAGTAGCAATAACATCAACTTCATTTCCTTTCTCTAAGGTACACAACGTATGGGAAACAAAATCCACTAGATTGGTCGTGGTTGACCTACCAGCTAGGAAACCATGTTGTTCAGGAGCCAAAATAGATTTGCAGTGGAAAGACAGTGTATCATAAATAATGCTTTCGAACAGCTTTGGTATACAGGACAGTTTGGCTATGGGACGATAGTTAGACACATCATTCTTTGGTCCTTTTTTATGGATAGGAATTATATAAGATGTTTTCCAGAATGTTGGAAACACACCTTGTGAAAGTGATAGCTTGAAAAGGGCTGTCAGAGATTGGACAAAAAAGCTCGAACAGTTTTTTAGGACTATAGCAGGAATTCCGTCAGGACCAGATGAGTAATTATCCTGAAGTTTATCAATTTTATTTTTGATTATGGATGGGAAAATATCCAATGTGTGAAATGAGGTTTGTGGAGAGTTATTTAGATATTGGAAATAATGAAAATCCACTTCTACCTCGCAATCACTAAATGACTGTTCAAAAAAGTTTGCGAAAAAATTTGCAATCGTTTCAGGGTCTGATGATGAGTTGTTGAGGTAAGAGAGGGAGGAAGGGTAGCCGTCAGATTTTCTTTTGATGTTTATAAACTCATAAAAACGTTTAGGATTTAACTTTATTGAAGATTGCATTTGAAGAACATATTCGCTATAGAGACGTGTACTAAGTTCAGAAAACTGTGTAAAAACGAACGAGAAAACTTGGTAGTATTCGCTATAGAGACGTGTACTAAGTTCAGAAAACTGTGTAAAAACGAACGAGAAAACTTGGTAGTCGTTTACTGATTTTGAAAGAAGATTGCATTTGAAGAACATATTCGCTATAGAGACGTGTACTAAGTTCAGAAAACTGTGTAAAAACGAACGAGAAAACTTGGTAGTCGTTTACTGATTTTGAAAGAAGATATTTTTTTTATAAGTTATTCCTCAGGTTGCGAAGTGACCGAAGATCTTTATTATACCAAGGTGGGGAAGAGGAGTAATTTTTACGAGGCATAAAAGGAACAGATTGTGCAAAACATTTAAAAATCTCTGAATAAAATACTGACAACGCATGATCGATCGAGTCTTGAGAAAAAGTGAAGTTAATATTGGCTAGAAGGGATTTTAATTTGGGAAAGTCAGCCTTTCTAAAGTTAAAGAAATAGTCATAGTCATAGTCAATAGACACTTGCACAATTAAAGGGGAACGATGACCACCAGAGAAAGACACGCCAATAAAAAAACTGCAACCAGCAACTCTCAGGATACTTGTAAACTCTTTTTTTTTTTTTTTTTTTTGGGTTTGACTTCGTTATCCTCCCTTGTATATTTACTTTTCTGACCGTAACTGTCTGGGTTCGTGGGATTCCACTAAATTCACCTTTTTTATTTTTTTTTTTAGGGGCGAAATACTATGAACTTCCCCAATTAAGAATTCTTTTATTTTACTTTTTGAATCTATACTTTTCTTTCAGCGACACCAATTTAGGTATATGAAGCAAAAAGGGGCAATTATTGCAGGGACCAGGGGAAAGTAGTTTTTTTTTTTTTTGTTGTTTTTATATATTATCTTTTTTTTTTTCTTAGTACACTCCTTTTATTATGTGTTTTCCGGGACTCTTTTGCCCGCACCACAGCACAGCTTTTCACAATTTATTTTTCTTTTCTTATTTTTTTTTCCTTTTACACCCACGCTATGAAACACAGATCATTTCGCGAAATATAAATCTTAAGTTTCAGTTCATATGTCGCGAAGATTCTTCTCAACACTTTACTTTCTTTAATTCTTACTTTCTGATTGCTTTCTACTGTTTACTAGGTCGCCCGCACTTTATAATGATTGCACATTGAATGCCTTCACACACAACTCGCTACCGATAAAGATACCTACGATGGTCGACTTATCATCAACCAACTGCACCGTTGCTGTACCTAAGACTTGCACTAGATTTGGTACATAGCACGTCACACCATCTGGCTAACGGCCCCCTGTAGCCAAATCAGTGCGAATTGTGTGTCAGGCCATCCTCAGCAGATCATCGAACGATGATAGTGGGACTTATTTATTATATGTGCGTGGGCAGCGGTATTAATTTAGTTATGTTGTTATCATTTATTATGAAGTTATATTATGTAGGTAATATTATGAGTGTAATGCATTATTTTAAGTTTTGGTCTATTATGGACATACAGTCTGTGTTACAGGGTTATATTAGGTTATTATTATTATTATTTATGTGTGTGGATTTAGTTATGAGGTAAGTATTATTATTAGGTTTAGTTAGATTATGAAGGTAAGTATTATGCAAGGTAAGTTATAGCAGTATTTTTATACAGGTAAGTATTATGATGATTTAGTATTATAGGGGGTAAGTATTATGTGTGTTATTGTTTATAGGGTTTCAGGAAATTATAAGGGATGGTATTATGGAAAATGGTATTATAACAGGTAAGTATTATTAAAATATTGATTGTATTATCTTTGGTGAGAATTATAGATAAATATTATAAGGTAAGTACCTATTATAAAAGCAGATATTTTGAATTATAGGGTATTTTATTATAGGATTTAGCATTATAAAAAGGTAAGTAGGTATTATAAAAGGTAAGTATTATAGAGGTCAGGTATTATATGTTGTGTTATGTTATATTTGGTTATAAGTTAGATATGTTATGTGTTATTATTTATGTGTGCTGTGCTGGGTCTTAGGCTGTTCCCCACAAAGCATAAATTTCAGTTCACATTGATTCGGTTGAAGGTAGCACACTTTGCACTCGGCAGTGGGTCTTGTCTTTTATTCTGTGCTTAATAATCGAAAAAACAAAAATTGCAATTATCTGGTGAAGTGAAAAAAATTACATATTAATGGAGCACAGACAGGTTCTTGCATGACATAAAAAACAACAGTCACTCTCCGTCAGCAGCAAAGATTCACACACACACAAAAAAAAAGAAAACAACTTTATTTCGAAATTGTGAGTACACACATTAGTTTAAGCTTGAAACAAAAACAAACAAAATTACAAACACCTTTGAACGTCGACGCGACGCGACGTACCGGGAGAGCTTTAAATATACAAGAACGAGCTTTACCACAGTAATATCAGTCTAGACATGAACCTATGTGGCATAAAGCTTAGCCCCAAACCACTTCAGTGTAATAAATACTGGTTTTTATACAGTGTCTCAAAACATTGCTCATGAGCGACACACCAAAACTGAAAAGATCTGTCGCAGAAATTTCACCAGACCACAAAAATATTTCAAATTCGAAAAACCTTGTCCAAAACCAGATATGTCATTTAACGTAAAAATGGAGGACCTTATTCGAGAAATTCATAAGCTTTTAGACAGGAAACTTGAACATCTTGCAACGACAGAAGACATCAATGGAATAAAAAATGATATAGCAGTTCTAAAAGAAGAGAACCGAATTCTGAAGGAAGAAGTTTTAAAATTGAAAGATGGCGAAGTTCAATTGAAGAAAAAAATGGAAGAAACAGAAAAGTTTACAAAAAGAATTTTATAAATCTCACTGACGATGGAAGCATTGCTTCTGAAATGTACATCTGAGGAAATAAAATAAGTGTTTTAACTGTTAAAAACTTTACTAATCTTTTCATTTATTAGATTAAAAAACACGTGGAATATCTCAACTAAAAAACTCATCAAAAAGAATGAACGTCATAGTAACAGGTTTAAGCACAGAAAACGTAGAAGAAGCGAAATAACAGTTTCAGGAAGTTTGCAGTTCAACTCTTCGTGTAGCTGCAACGACCAACGGTGTTCGTAAAATAAGTTCAGCCAACGCGAATAAAACGGCCTTCGTATTTGAGCTAGCTAGTTCAACAGAAATAAATGCTGTACTGTCGTCGACAAAGAAATTAGCTGGCAAACGAATTTCAATCAACAAAGATCTAACAGGAAATGAAAGAGCGGAACAGTTTCACCTGAGACAAGTTAAACGAAGTCTTTCTAAAGCAGACCACAGCCTCAAACTTGAAATTAGGCGGTGGACTCTCTTAGTAAATAGCTGCAGACGAAACAAGTGTACCCCCGATGGAATAATTTAGTCGGAAAATTTGGAAGACAAGTCCTTTATTGAAAATCACCTCTCAAAAATACAATCTACATACTCGGTCACCTTAAACTCACCCAAGCACCAAAATACATATGTGCAAAAACTCCCTCAGAGTAATTAGCAACGCAATGTCTGTCAGGTTTTATGTTATAATGTAGCTGGTCTTGGAAAAAAATTAGTACTATGTGATTATTTTAAATTTATATCTGAATTTCAAATCTTTTTCTTATACGAAACATTTATTACATTAGAAAAGATACAAAATTATGAAAAATTTTTTAAAGGCTTTAAATTACACTGGATTCCTGCAAAAAAAAATCAACGTTTTGGTAGAGCAAGTGGAGGTGTTTGTTTTGGGTACAGTAAAAATATTGAGTCTTTGCATCGTTTGCAGTTCTTAAACATCTACGGAACTACTGTACTGCGTGGAACTTTTCTTGGAACTACAGTCAACTTCGTGCCATGCTATTTAAACTGCAACAATTGGATGAGAGACTTTAACAACATAAAAAAATGTTTTGATGAGCTTGGTTCAGAAAATTTTATATTACTTGGGGATCTCAATGTCAGAACAGGAACGAGGGGTTCTATCGATATGCAGTCAGTCTCACAGCCACCAATTTTTGATACGAGATTTTCAAAAGATTCAACAGCTGATGGAAACTGCAACGCGTTCCTTGAATTTTTAGAAGACATTGGAACGTTTATTCTCAATGGTAGATGCTTTAATGACAAAAATGGAGAGTTTACCTTTGTATCAAGCAGAGGCTCATCAGTAATCGATTATTGCTGCCCATCTTATAACTCTGTCGGTATCATAGATGATTTTTCCGTAGGATGTAAAACATACTCAGATCATATGCCACTAATCTTAACGATCAAGTCTTCTGGAGACAACAGTAGAAATGCATCTATGCAGTTGCTCCCTAGAATGAAGTGGGTTGAAAACAAACGCTCGGATTATATTCAAAATCTCAATGCCGCTGTAATGATGAATACTAACCGAGAAGAAAATCGAAATCAGATGTGAAACCATAAAAAAATCTTGGCACGACTTAAATTGCCACATTGTTAGAAAAGACACTTTAAGAGCACTGTGAATGATCAAACAAGATAACCTAGAAATAAACAGAAAAAAATATGTTAATGCAAACAAAAGATATAAAGCCCTTATAAAATAAAAACAATATGATTATTATCAAAATATCTCACGTCAACTTGCATCTGAATCGGTGATTGTAAAAACAACATAAGTGAAATTTTTATTTTTTTGTAGGAGAGACAAAAATGTTGTGTTTTCTACCCATAAGCAATGAAAATAACCAAAAATAATAATAAAAATAATAATATAAAAGTAACATATTATTGAAAATAGTTATTTTTGCGTATTTTCATTGCTTATGGGTAGAAAAGATAACATTTTTGTCTCTCCTGCAAAAAAATAAAAATTTCACTTATGTTGTTTTAACAATCACCGATTCAGATGCAAGTTGACGTGAGATATTTTGATAATAATCATATTGTTTTTATTTTATAAGGGCCTTACATCTTTTTTTGCGACAGTTTGGGACGGAAAAAGTATAACAAGCTTCTTTCAGACAACCAAAGGAGTCAAACAAGGTTGCGTACTAAGCGACTTACTTTTCGTTCTGTCTTAGAGGATCTCCACTTTGAACTACCAACTGGTCTCACTCTGAATAATTTGGAAATAAACGTACTTTTATACGCAGATGACATAGTTCTCCTTTCTGATAAGTCTAATATACTGTAAAGGATTATCGACGCCTTCAGTAGGTACTGTATCAAATGGAACCTAGATGTTAACCTAGAAAAGTCAGAAATTGTGATTTTTAGAAACGGCACGGCGGTAGGAGAGCGGGTGCTGAAAAATGGTATTTAAATGACGGAGAAATAAGAATAACAAATCAGTACAAATATCTCGGCGTTATCTTCACATATAATATGTCCTGGTCCGAACACTTGCCAAAACGTCTTGCAATGTTAAAAAACTCAATAAACTCGACGTACAAATTTGTTCAAAATAAGTTTGTTACACACTCTGCTAAATACAAAGTGCATGACGCAGCCACCAAATCAATAATGCATTATTGTGCACAGGTGTGGGGATTCAAAGAGTACCTTCAAATTGAAAAGGTCCAACGTTTCTTCGGGTTGCCAGACAACACACCTAATTATGCAATTCATATTGAAACTGGCCTTCCAAAATCATTCCATACAACTTTGAAAATTCATTTTACGTACACACGGAAAGTAATGTCAATGCCACGTAATCGTCTCCCACGTATTCTTTCTGACGTTGTCATTCAGAAAAATATTTATTGGGCCCAGGAATGGTCAGGCCTTTTCCAACAAACACAAATGGACTTCAGTTTTGAAGCCCCGCGCTTAATGTGGAATGAATATCACAATATACTACTTACAAAGCTTTCCGAAAAATACTGGGTTGATTTTGTGGGAAAAGCACATCAATCACAATTTCACGACGAATATAACAACCTAATACACTCTGATGTCCCAAACTATTTTCAAGATAGCAATCCGCGCGAAATGATAAATTTGGTCTTCAAATCACGATGGGGTTTTTTAAACTTAAATGCTAGAGCTTTTCGTAATGACACTGTAGGCATATGCAGTATATGTAGTATGGATGCTTCAGAAAACACATATCACTTCGTTGGTATGTGCCCCATCTTTAAAGGACACCGTAAAACATACCTAGTGAGCGAAATATTGGACGGACAGAACTACATTTCAAGATTTCTTAAATGGCTCAAATTACCAAAACCTATAAAAATTTTTGAAAAACTCACTTAAATATGGAAGCCTTATAATTAACGAATATAGTTAGAACTCACTTAGCTTTGCAATTTTAAAGTAAATAAATTTTTGAACCTGACAGACAACTTAAAACAAGTTACTGTCAAATTTAATTTTGAAAACCAGCAAACTCATGTTTTTTGTAAAAATTTAACGGAAAATAAAATTATTTATCTATCTAACTATCTATCCTTTCCCTAAATGCCGAACTCCTGAGCGACCAATGGAAGATCGTGAAGGTGGAGAAAACGGAGGTAGGAACCGAAGTGATTGTGAGATTGACCCACAACTCTATACCACTTCTAAGAAGAGTCAGCTTCAATGTTCGCGTTGGCATTACCCGATGCAAACTTTGGCTGATAGCTAGGATCAAAAAACAGGTTTGTAAGGCGTTGTATAAAAAACAACATATGTAATGGAATTGAAGTTCATACAAATCAATCTTCACTATAGTAAATCCGCCTCAGCAAACTGGTCTACCTCATGGAGGTCTACTCTCCATGAGGTAGACCGTAGACCAGTTTGCTTAACCTTGAATCGCAAGAGGAAAAATTAAAGGCCTACACTCCAAAGAACTTACAAATCAAATTTTGTTAGCCCGAACAGTAACTTTTTCCTTCTAACAACTTGTAGCACAATAGACCAGGCCGCAGTGAAGATGGAACGCGAAGGACTCCCATCCATAATTATGGCTTCCATCTATATGCCATATGATGGAACTGAAGGACCGCCATCGGATATTACTAACCAACTGGCAGAATTGTAAGAGTAGACTAGATATTTTTATGGGCTGCGACTCTAACGCTAGGGGGGAAAATTTATTTGAATTCATTATAAGAAACAATTTTTTGGTTATCAATAGAGGTAACACACCTACTTTTGTTACAAAAAACCGTAAAGAAGTACTTGATATTTCCCTCAAAAACAACTAGGACACTAGTACAGTTGAGCAATGGAAGGTACTAGAAGAAATTTCTCTCTCAGACCATCGTCTAAATAAATATAAATTTTATCATTCCCACTACGGATCGACCAATCAAACCCTTTCGTAATAATAGACGAACAGATTGGGCTACCTTTAGCAGGGAGGTAGACGATAATATAGATTCAATTAATACAAATAGGAACCTTGAACAGCAAAGCTTTGATAAGTTGACTGCAGAACTCACAGGGATTCTAAGGAGCGACCTGGATAAAAAGAGTTGAGCAGCATTAGGAAAGAAGCTAGAAGACTTTTTAACGCTGTCAAACTTACCGGCTCCGAAAATGACTAGGAGCATTACGAATCCAGCCAAAGGAAATTCAAAAACGAAACTCAACGGGCAAAACGCTGCTCATGGATAAATGTTTGCAGTGAAATTAAGTGCACGAACAAATCGGCCAGACTACGGAAAATCCTCTCCAAGGAGACCATACCTCTTGGTTCCCTGAAGAAAACCGAATAATCACTAGATGGAATCCCCAGTCGAGAGTCTGGAACATCTGTTCGATTTTGACTTTCCTGGATGCAGCCCTATCGAGAATAGTGACGTAGAGACCACAAATTACTATAGACACGAGATCCCGACATATATTATAACGGAAGAGAAGTTGGAATGGGCTATCAACTTTTTTTCTCCTTTTAAATCTCCGGGTCAAGATGGTGTTTTCCCTATGATGCAGCAAAAAGCAGCGGAAAAGTCATTCCACATCTCAAGAACATTTTTGAGAATATCCTCAAATGGGGCTACATTCCCAAAATATGGCGGGAAGCTAAAGTCGTGTTCATACCAGAAGCCGGCAAACCCAGCCATAGAGAAGTCTGACCTCCTTTATACTGAAAACGTTTGAAAGATTACTTGATTTACATGTCCGTAGCTTTTTGAAACCGGAAGTAATATCTACCTTTCAACATGCTTACACAAAAGGACGAAGTTTTTTTTTTTACGTTACTTTATTTTATTGACCATGATTTCTAATATCTATTGTAAGATATATTACATTATTATTATATAAAAATAAAACAGGTAATTTAAAAAATAAGAAATTAGCAATAGAATAGTTAGGTGCATCCGGTTGTCCTAAGGACAAGAGTTGGATTTACCGCATATAAAGTTACAACATACAAATTTTAACAATATTGATGGGGATCTTATCAAAGAAGTAACAGGGATTTAATTACGAATTTGTATACAAATAATTACATATAATGAAACTAGAAAAAATTTGAGAAATTTTTTTTTTTTTTTTTAAATCGTATTGTGTATTAAAAATACTTAAGTTAGCGTATTCAGTAAGCTACTAATTACATCAAAGTTCTATGAAAACAATAGACTCTTAATATTTATTAAATACGAAGATTTGATTGTCGGATTCTTTCCGGCAGGTTATTAAAAAGGTGAGGTGCAGTTACTTCGTAGGAGTGAGAAAAGAGTGATTTTTTGACAGCAGGTACAAAAACTAGATGTCTATTGTTGACTCGCAAATTATGAGATTCAAACGTCCTTGCAGATAGCCAGATTTTTTGAAGAATATTTTTAAGACTTTATAAAAATACAAATGCTGTAGAGGCAGAATTTTAAGGTTTATGAATAAATCAAAGCTTTGGAGTTCGGCGGTTAACTCTGCAAATAATCCTAACGGCATGTTTTTGCTTGACTAATAAAGGTTCGATTTTATTGTTGTGTGTTCCAATCCAGCATTAGAGGCCGTATTGCAGTTTGGATTTAAAAAGGCCATTGTATACTAAACTCAGAATAGATTGACTGCAATAGATACTCAAATGGCATATTTGCCTCACAACCTTATTCAGATATTCCTTTAAGTTGTAAGTATGGTTCTTCCAACTCATCCGAAAATCTAATAACAAACCTAGGTACTTAAAGCTTTCGACTTGCTCAATTTCAAAACAACTGTTAGAACATACCAAGTTTTCATTAAAAGTTAAAGAAACATGTTTGCAATCATTTAATGAAAACTTTGAACAACCAGGCGAATGGTATGAACAAGTTATATCGTCACAGACATTTCCCATTAAATTAAAAATCATAAATCTTGTTTTGTCACTAATGACAAGACGATGCAGATAAAACCATTTGCGAAGAATCTCTAAATCAGTATTTACATCAATAACTAGCTGGAAATAGTTTTTTGATGAGTAGGACAGAGCGGTGTCATCTGCAAAGGCTGTAATTTTACCTTTAAATGGTTGAATAAAAAGAGAGTTGACAAAAACTAAGAACAGAATTGGACCCAAAACCGATCCTTGAGGAACGCCCATGTACATAAGCCTTTCAGAACTTAATTTGCCTTGAATTCTTACCTTTTGTTTTCTGTTCATTAGATAAGAAGCAAACCAATCATATACCTTACCTCTAATATCGGCTTTGTACAATTTACTGAGTAACAGGGTATGATCTACTGTATCAAAGGCTTTGGCTATATCAATAAACAGGGAAGAGGGTATCTCTGAGTTGTTCAAACTAAGGTAAATTTCACTACATAATTTTAATAGAGCATCTTCCGTAGACTTACCGCTCAAAAATCCGTATTGATGGCTGCTGAAAAAGTTATTTCTTTTAAAGAAAGAAATCATTCTGTATTTCATCCCTTTTTCGAAGACTTTTGAAAAAACTGCAAGGAGTGATATTGGACGATAATTATTTAAGCTTGAAGTAGGTCCTTTTTTATGCAATGGTATAACAACTGCACTTTTCAATGCATTAGGAAAAACACCCTTTTGCAAACTGAAATTGAAAATATGACATAAAACATCTGATATGAAAAAAGAAATTTGTTTCAAAACTTTGCTAGATATCATGTTTTCAGAAGTCGAGTTTGAATTTTTTAACGAATTTATGATATGTATTATGAATTTCATGGGAGGTAAAATCATTAAAAAAGAAACTTTCTGAATTCATACTATCGTCTTTCAAACTATTGTCACAACACAACGCATTAGAGTTAGCCTGAAAGTTATACATATTGTGTTGAAATATATTTGCAAAAAAATCGTTGAATAAATTCGCTACTTTTTCAGAGTCGGACACCAATGTGCTGTTACATTCAATAGAAAAGCCTACTTCAGTTTTATTTCTATTCAAAATATCGTTTACGATCTCCCACGCCTTTTTTGAGTTGCCTAAATTTTCGCTTAATTTATTTCTATCATAAGAGTCTCTACAGAGAGGAATTTCAGATTTTAGTTATAAGCAAAGTTTTTCGTAGAGTTTTCAGTCTTGTATTATTCGGATGCTTTTTAAGACAGTTATGTAGCTTTTTCTTCTTACTTATCTTTTTTAGCAAAGGGATATTCATCCATGGCTTACGACACGTTAATTTTAAATCGTTACTTTCACGGACTAGGCAGTTGTTTGAAATGTGTAACTGGAGTTTAGCTAGAAAAATATCGAAAGCCAAAGACGGGTCTTGTGCATCTAAAACGTCATCCCAGAACTCATAAGTCAAATCAGATTTAAGGGTTACAAAATTAATTGTATGATTCTGTTTCGAAAAAGATTGACATGTCCTAGAAACAACGTTGTCAAACTGAAGACTTATTAATTTATGATCAGTTATTTTGAAATCAAGTACATCAGCCCTATAGTTTCTGTCATTATTCCTTTGAAATTTAATAAAAGCATGATCTAAGCACGATGATCCTCTTGTCGGTTTATTTACCATTGACATAAAACCATAAGACGACAAAACAGCAAGGTAATTGTCTGTAGCAGATGCTTCAGACAATAAGTCAATATTAAAATCGCCAAGCAGTATTTGGTTCTTGCATCTTTGATTGCCCAAAAACACAGAAAATTCATCCACGAAATTCATAACACTAAAGAAATTGAATCTGTGCACACAAACAAAACAGAATGAAACACCTGCTATCTCACAACTAATGGTTATCAAATCAGCAGTATTGAGTTTAGGAAAAACAATATCACACGGAATATCACTACGACAAAAAACCGCAACTCCACCCGCTGCATAAGTTTCATTACAACATGCACTAAATGTATAATTAGGGATTTTATAATTTGAGACTTCGCAATCAAATATCCATATTTCAGAAAGAAAAATAAAATCAGGTAAATGATTTAAGGAAGCTAAATGAGCCAAAAGAACATCAAAGTTTTTTCTAATACTACGAATATTTTGGTGAATGACAGAAAAGCTGCAATGATTTGCATTCATATGTTCGATACAAAGGCATTTAAGTTCGTTATCATTTATACTATCAAATGAGCTATTAGAATCAAATTCATGAATACTGTTATCTAAATTGTTACTACTGTTAACATTATTGTTAGTTATCATTTTTTTAAACAAATTTAGGTATCAAAATTGTTTTTATAAAAATCTTCAAAATTTTTTATCTTAATAGAGTTTTCACCCTCCTTCCTTCTTATAAATACCGATGAATTACGAACCCATACAAATAGACATCTTTTTTGTTGTTTCAATTCCTTAGCCTTCTTTAAAAGAGAACGAGTATAAGGAGTGAGACTGTCGTCACTGAATAATTATATATAGAAGCTGACACCCGACCCCATTGTATATGAAACATATAGTAACACCATGAACACTCCCGATGCTATAGCCACCTACCTGCTCGATTAAAGGACTTCTCTTTTGAATCGGAAAGAAAGTTGAGTGTAGAACCCTACATTGTATTTATAATACCCAAGTGTACCACCAAAATAAATTTAGAGAGAACCGCAAAGTTCGTTAATCGAGCAAGTAGGTGGTTATAGCCATTGTATATGAAACCATTGTATATGGAATTTATAGTACTATCGAAAACAAAAACGATCGCTCAAAGCCATCTATTGATCCGCCGGCGCTCTAGAAATTACATGGGAATGTTAGTACGCTGGCGGATCAATAGATGGCTTTGAGCGACCGATTTTGTTTTCGATGGTACTATAGATTCCATATACAATGATGAAACCTATAGTAACACCATGACCACTAACGATGCTATAACCACCTACTTGCTCGATTAACGAACTTTACGGTTCTCTCTAAATTTATTTTGGTGGTACACTTGGGTATTATAAATGCAATGTAGGGTTCTACACTTAACTTTCTTTCCGATTCAAAAGAGAAGTCCTTTAATCGAGCAGGTAGGTGGCTATAGCATCGGGAGTGTTCATGGTGTTACTATATGTTTCATATACAATGACCCGACCTATACAACTTTCTCAAACACGGCATATGAAGCTTGTTACCTTGCAACAGTCACCCTATTTATTATTATTTATGTTTTTGTCTCTGCTTTGCTATTTTCATACACAAACCATTTTAAAATGAAGGAAATTTGGCAGTTCAGATTTTAAATTATGTTCCGTATGGAACCCTGAGGGATTTATTATAATTGATTATAATCAAATACATAATACACTAAATCCGCATCATCATTTCAAACCCATTTTTAATCCTAACAACCTCTTCGGTAACTAGCGAAACTATAATAAAAAATATCCTTTTGGACTAAATTTGCAAAAAAGGTTGGTGAGCTAAGTAGCTCCAATTTCGATACTAGCGGCATAAGAACTCCTGGTGTCGATTTATTCCGGTGTCACTTCTATATATAAAAATTCAATGCTGTCGTTTATCAAAATATTTGATTTCCCTTTGTTGTTGTTTTGGGCATCGAAGATGTTTGACTTAAGTTTAATTTTGCCAGACCGCAATTTGTTCATTATTTTTTCTTTTTTTGATCGACAAGAAAACTTAATGCATGCAATGTTGGGCACGTTAGAGCTACTAATGCCATTGGAATTCCGCTTCACAGACTTCACATAGCATGATTCAATTTCATTACTTTTGTAATGAGTTGAATTACCTTTTTCACTGCATTCGTAGAATTCAAATTTGGTATACCGACAATGTCAACATCACACTGCTTCTCTCTTTGTTCCAATGCATTCAATTTAGCCTCCAAAGAATGAACGGTGTTGGTGAGAATGACGTTGCGTTCCTCCAGAGAGTGAATTTTTGCAAGTGCATCACTATTGATTGTTTGGAGTTTAAGAATTTCATTAAACAGCATTGACAAAGTAATTTCTTGATCATTGTTTAATGATGGGAAAACGGCAGAGGCGGTTGGTATACCAGCATCAGCAGGAGGGGCCCCAGCGATGGTAGCAGGAGCGGCAGCAACAGCAGAAGCATCAACAACAAAAGCTTCGTCTTCGACGTCCACATTAACAGCATTAAAAGCCTCGGCAGCATCAGAAGTAGATGTAGAGTTTCTCGTAAAATGAATTTTATTGAAAACCGGTTCTATTGTGCACTTTTTTAATGGCAATTGATCACTGGATATTGATTCTCTGCGCTGTTTCAAGCATACAGCACACTTGTGACTAATTTTGTTTTTGTACATGTATTCAATTTCATTTCTTTTTAGATAGGCGCACCTTGCATGACAAAACTGATTACAGGTGTTACAACGAACTTTTAGATCACTTCGATCGAAAATTAAATCACACAGAACACACTTCATGATTTGTTTAAGAGTACAAATGCTTTTCGGTTTCTTATCCACTTTTAACTATTTATATATTTTGGTTTTTAAACTTTTCTATACTATGAACAAGCTCTCCTCAAACGATGTGACCCCATCAACACACGAATGAGAACTGAAGTGTGGAAACCGCACTTCACTGTGTAGTAAGAACCATAGAAAAAACGCCGCAAGTTAAGGAATACACCTGGACATTGAAGGAGCCTTCAACAATGTACAAAACAGTGCAATTAAGAAAACCTTAAAAGATCCCGAAGTAAGAAGTATTCACAAATTTGATTATGTGTATGCTGAAAAAACCTCAGATCCACAGCGAACTAGGAGGTGCAAACTTGAAGAAGTGTGTGTCACGAGGAACCCCACAAGGAGGTATCCTCTCACCCCTACTCTGGATCATGGTAATGAATGAGATCCTCGTAACACTTAAACATGATGGCATGAAAGTGGTTGCCTATGCCGATGACCTAGCTCTTAATTTTAAACCCTAACCAAAGTACATGGATCAGCCTGTATTTGCGTAATTGGTGCAATGAGAACTACACCAACCGCAAGCTTGGAAGTAATCCTCAATCTCACACCCGTTGATCTCTATGTTCAAGAAGCGGTAGCAAACAGCGCACTTAGACTAAATCAGTGTAATGTCTGGAAAACCAGCCAAACAGGACACGCACAGATTTTATCACGACAACAATATCTGCACGGATTACATAACTCCACACCGGGACTTTAAAAAATATTTCTCAACCAGCTTCCCCAATAGACAGGATTGGGAGAATGAAACACCTCAGATGAACGAGACGTCTATATCAATTTATACCGATGGCTCGAAAATGGAAGTTGGAACAGGTGCAGGTTTCTTTTTAGAAAGCCTGAGCCCAGCCAGTTCATTCAGACTTCCGAATCACAGCAGCGTCTTCCAAGCCGAGATCTTGGCAGTTACAAACGCTGCAAAACTGGTGTCCATGATGGCGCTATCACATTCTGATACCAGTTTTTTCATTGATAGACAAGCAGCAATAAAAGCGATTTCTGACACACATGTTAAATCAAAGCTTGTTTCTTGCTGTCGCGAAGAGCTAAGGGTTCTTGGCACACTGCATAGCGTTAGACTTTGCTGGGTTCCCGGTCACAGTGGTATACCGGGAAACGAAAAAGTGGACGAACTATTAAAAAAAAGGTTCAGCACTTGACCCTTCTCTCATTGACCAATCAATCAGGGTCCAACCATGTGAAATTAATCAGATCATTGATAATAAAATAATACGAAAATCGAATGAAAGATGGGAATGCCTAGATTCCTGTGTCACTTCCAGGAAACTTTGGCCGAAATACGATAAGAAAGTATCTGAAAAGCTCCTATCATTGAATAGGTCTTCATTACGATCGCTTATCAGTATCATAGCTGGACACAACCTACTAGGTTACCACAAAAAGAAAATGAATCTTTGCACCGTCTCAACAGTTGACCTATAAAGACGAAGAAAATGTTTCTTGAAATCTGAAGAAATTAAGACAAATCGAATACATTAGATACCTATCAACTGTCGCTTTCAAATATAAACTATGTTTCCGTTCCCTACCCCGTTCCTGTGGGAATCTTCCGCTCCCATGGAAATATGTGAATGAAATTATTGCATTGAATGCGGTCATCGAATATGTCAAACGAATGTCAATGAGTAGAATAAATTTTTCTTTCCTTTCTTCCGCCAACTATCGCACCTAATGGCTGTGTTTTATTTCTCTAAAGTTTAATACTTATCTTAAATAATCACCAATAGGGTATGGGCCCTCCGCTTTAATTTCTATAAAACACGGTTGGGTAAAATTCAGTTTACACATAAAAGGTATTATTTTGCAATAAACTAACTCTTTCTACTACTGCAATTTTTCGTGTGGCAGAGAAAACTTTGCAGTCTGGAAAGTCGGAGCCAAGGCTCATTTAATAACCAAGGGATTGTGGAATTTTTGTGTATCAGATGTCACACCCAATACAACCCAAGACAATTTGGCAAAAGATGAAAAAGCACTAGCCGAACTGATCCTTCTTGTGGACTCAAGTGTTTATACGCATTTGGAAAGCTGTACCTACACGCAAAAGATGGTTGGAATGCATTAGTTTCTGCATTTGAAGATAAAGGCATCGTCCGAAAAGTCTTACAGCTAAGTTAGTGGATCTTCTTGAAGTTGGATGATTGTGAATCAATGTGAAGTTATGTGACTCAGTGTATGTCACTTTAGTCAAAAATCAAATCAATTGATGAACAAATTGCTGGTGCAATAATGTTGTGCGATTTACCTGAGGACTCAGGCCAATGGTTATGAGTATTGAGACGAAAGGTGATGATATAACTAGGCGTGTTTTATCGAAAATTTTCTATATTCACTTATGTTCTCTTACGATAAAACGATTTTTGGTTTATATTCATTTAGCACGTCACTTTCAATTTTAACTTTCACAATTGGTACCCTTTGCACTTGTTCTAAGGACAAGAAACATTAAAAATTTGCATTCAGAAGAATTTAAATGCATACCTTTTATTTTCCATTTCTATTTTTCTCTATTTAATTCTCGATTCTCAATTTATTTGCCGCATTTCAACTTTTTACTTTCGATGTAAACAAAACAAATATCACTTTAATTTTTTTTCGCAATAGCTGTGTTCAATAAGATTCATTTTTATTTTTAAGATCGGAGAATCGAATCGAATTAGGATTCAGATTTCGATGCAGGTATTTATTTCAGTTGGTAGTTTGTGAATTAAAAACTCATTAAGTCATAAGTTAGTAAGTGACTTATGAATCAAATAAGTCAAAAGCTTAGAAGAATAAAGAACAAGAGGGAAAACCATTGCTTCTCCTGCCACCACCAACTTCACACCACTTTATTTTCGGAATTCAAACTGGTTTTGAAAGCTGAAAATAAAGTGGTGTTTGTGAAGTCAGTTTGAGGACAGATGCCGTGGTGTGTGTGTGGTTTTGCCTCTTCTTGTATCACCTCTGTGGTCAGAAGTCATAAGGCGTGTTTCTTTACTGAAAATTTGCACGAAATGCACCGAAATTCGGCGAAAGTCAGTCTCATCCCGTTCCGATTTTTCGTAGCAGTGCACAAAAAAGAGAGTGCTCTCGAGAGAATAAAAAAATTTCCCCGTCCTGCGAATTTCCGCCACCAAAATTTCTGTGGACAGAAATCGTGCACAGCCAAAACAAATACCACAACTGTCAAACAGACGTTTTTCCAAGCGTTGCGTTGCTGCGAATGTTTTGTTCAAGGCGTTTCCTTACTTTTAAGACAGTTACGCTCTTTCAGAGAGTTTCTGAAAAAATTTTACAACCACTCCTTAAAATATGACAGATTGTGAATTTCTGTGCACAAAAAGTAAAGAAACAGACTTATTCAATCTGTTGTCGAAAATCAGAAATATGAACGAACACAACCCAAAGACATTTTATTGCAAGAAGTTGAATTTGAAAGGAGTGATAACCAAATGGCACTCGCAGCGCAAAGTAAGAGATTCAAAGGAAATTACAAAAAATGCAAGGAGAAGTCTATAAAATGTTTTGAGTGTGGTGGTCCCCACTTCATGAAACAATGCCCGAAGTTACAAGAAGAAAAGTGTGTGTTTTTTTTAGTTCATTCATTGCACAAAAAACTTCTTCGAGTGACTGGCTTTTCGATAGTGGTGCAACCGAACATATGACACATATCGATATTGCGATGAAAAACGAACCAAAGCCAAATGGGAACCTGGTGACGTGTGCTAATGGTCAAAAACTATCCGTAGAAAAAGCTGGAGACGTTGAATGCAAAATTCTAAGAAATGGAAAGGTAAATTCTGTTACTTTCAGCAATGTGCAGCACGTTCCAGGCATTTGTGCCAATTTGCTTTCTGTACGCAAAATTGTTAAAAATGGCTACGAAATGGTGTTTAATAATGCTGGTTGCAAAGTCATCAACGGCAACAAAAAAGTTATTGCGACAGGCAGTTTAAATGATGACATGTTTAGGCTCGATGTGCCTAAAATAAAATCGCTACTAGTAAAAAACCAAAAAAATGGGTACATAAATAGCGATAGTGAACTGCTGTTATGGCACCGACATCTCGGACACGTAAGTTTTCAGAATATGACTTTTATGAATAAGGATGGCCAAAAACCAAATGAATTGATTGCAATATAATGCGAAACATGCGTGAAAGGAAAGCAGTGTCATCTACCCTTTCCAAAAAAGGGAGCAAGAGCCAGTGGTATTCTAGATTTAGTACACTCAGATATTTGTGAGCTAGATGTAAATTCAATGAGTGGTTGCCGCTACTTCGTGACCTTCATCGATGACTACACAAGAAAAGTATTCGCTTATGCATTCAAAAGCAAGTAGCCAGTGTTCAGTTATTTTGTTGTCTTTAAGCAAATGGCAGAGAACCAAACCGGTCGAAAGTTGAAAGTTTTCCGAAGTGACAACGGAACAGAATATAAAAACAACAACTTTAAAGAATTTTGTATCAAGAACGGAATTGTACATCAAACCTCAGCCGCATACACCCCACAACAAAACGGCACGGCATGCAGAGCGAATGAAGTCTTCTTGATCGTGTACGGTGTATGATAATCGATTACTCTCTATCAAAATTTTTTTGGGCAGAAGCATTGATGGCAACAATGAAAGTTGTCAATTGCGTTCCTTGTTGTGGTGAAATCATTAGCCCCGAAGAAGCTTGGAGTGGTAAGAGACCAGATTTAAATGTTTTAAAAGTATTTGGATGCACAGCATTTGCACAAGTACCTAACATCAAGAGAAAAAAATTAGATGACAAGGCCATCAAATACATTTTCATAGGATACGCAAATGATCAGAAGGCCTATCGGTTGTTTCATCAGATATCAAAGAAAGTTGTTGTGAGTAGGGATGTGACGTTTATTGACAACGAAGCGGTTGATTTTGCAAATGATTCGAGCAATCCATATCAAGCTATCGTGCTGAAGCAGCATGAAGACGACGAAAGCAGTGATTTTGAATCAAGGGAGGAACATGAAATAAGTGATTCCTCAAGCACAACAACGTAGACCCAAGTGAATCTTCAGTCATCGATATTCTAAATCGGGTTGACTGCGACGAAAACGTAAGCACATATAATCCAGAAAATTAATCATTGACAAGTGAAGAGCTAATGATTTTGAGTCAAGAAACAATTGAACGTCAGCCATCAAGTCGCATCGCAAACAAGCCAAGACCTAATTATGCATGTGTTGTCATATGCGAAGGTGATCCAACAACCGTTGACCAAGCTTTATCAAGCAAAAATAGTGAGCACTGGGAAAAGGCAATGCGTGAAGCAATAGACTAGCTTACTTTAAATCAAACTTGGGTGCTGTCTGACCTACCAAAGGGCAAGAAACCTGTGAAATGCAAATGGGTATTTAAGACCAAGCGTAGCGATGGAGGTGATGTCGTAAAGGCCCGTCTTGTCGCAAAGGGATTTACACAAGTGGCTGGCATCGACTACAAATAAACGTTTTCTCCTGTAGTTCGGTATTCGTCGATAAGGTTTTTGCTAGCAATGGCAGTTAAACTTAATTTTAGAGTCACCCAAATGGATGTGGTGACTGCTTTTTTGCATGGAAAATTAGACACCGAGATTCTTATGCAACAACCAGAACTATCTGATGACGGTTCAAATCGATATTGCAGACTAAACAAATCAATTTACGGTTTGACGCAATCAAGTCGCTTGTGGAACTGTACATTTACCAATGTATTTTTAAAGTTTGGATTAAATCGTTCGAAAGTTGACCAATGCATTTTCTATTTCGAAGAAGAAGGCAGCATGCTTATAGTTGCGGTGTACGTCGACGTGTTGTGGTACCTGTGGTTTGTTGGATAGCATGTCCGCCTCAGTCGATCTTTGAGTTTCGCTCAAGAAAGACTTCAACAAGGACAGTGTGTTAAAAGTATTTTTTCAAGTGTGTACAAGTACAAGTGGAAAATAAGATATCCCTTTGACAACTGAAAAGTTAGCAGTGTGGTAGAGTGGCGGTGCGGCGTCCCAATCCGAGGGTCGTTTGATAAAATCCCACTCGATAAAACTTTTAGAAGCTTTTTTTCATAACCGTGAGGTAGAAAACGTCATCGACTGGGAGGAAAAACAGATGGTAAAAGAGCAGAAGGCAGGAGCATCGAATGATGCCTCTGCGAGTACATCGGATGAGGTTGCTGTAAAACCAACCGATCCGATAAAAGCATCCACATCGACAACAACAGCAAAAGCACAACAAAAAGGGGTACCGCAAAAGCGGAGGCGGTCACTTAAGGCTATCCCCAACCAGGTGAAGAGAAGAGCAGCAGGCACCTCGGTTATGCTGCAAGCTGAGGGAAGCGAGAGGCGGTCAGAGAAGGCCTTAGCAGCAAAAATAAAACAAAACAATGTAAATACTTTACCATCCGATGACGACATCGAATATATGTCCGATGATGTTGAAGTACTGTACAAATCCGGGGACAGCAACAGGTTTGCTGAACTTACTACAGGATCGTCTTCGGACGAAGAATAAAAGGAGGTAGAACAGGCCCAAAAAATAGTTGACGAGTGCGTGCAAGGAATTGAATGCCTAAAGAAAAAAATGGAGCTATTCCCGCAGCTCCTAAAAAAAAGCAAGATGCAAGCCGGCAATCAGAGGCTAAAGAAAAAAAAGAGCAACAGCAGTAAAAGCAACAACAACAAGAGCAAAAACAACAACAACAGCAGGAAAACGAAAAACAACAGCAACAGAAGCAGCTAAATCAGCAACAACAACAACAACAACAACAACAGCAGCAGCCAAAGCAAACTGCAACAAAGGAACAAATATCCTTACCCAAGCCACAAAGGGTACGACAACAACAACAATTAAAGCAGCAGCAAAAACTCAGCCACCAAGATCTGCTCAAACATTTGCAGGGGTGGCAGCAACAGGTCCCAGCACATCGGAGGCCAGTAAATTGGCAGCGGCAGCAGCACCAGAGCGCGCCGCACACACATTAAAAGCAACAGCGCTAGAAACAGTTTAAGCAGCAACATCAACAGCAGCACCAGTAGCAGCTAAACAGCAACACCAGCAACAACCACAAGCCAAGTCGGCAAAAGTGCCACCGATTAGAACCTACAAGGTCGACCTACAGGACGTAAAACAGGTATGTTAGTCGGCCACAAATAATAAGTTTTATATAAAAATAATAAACGAAAGTCAAAGACGCTATTCGGTTCAATGTTTTTCATTGGCCGACTACAAATTAGTTAAAGAATTCCTGAAGGAGGCGACAGCTGAATTCCTCAGCTTCACTCCTAGGAGTGAAAAACCTAAAACGGTATTGTTGAAGGGCATTAGTTCCTGCACGGAACCACAGGCGCTAGTTAACACATGAATGTTCAACACATTTTAAGATAGCGAACACATGAATGTTAACCATGTGTTCGCTATGAAATTCCCAACGATTATAGATAACTATACAATAGGTAATAAAAGATAAAATAAAACAAAGGAGATAACTGTACGTGACCTTCTGCACACAGTCATCTCCTGAAATAGAATTTAAGATAAATAAATATGGACACAATATGTGTAGCACACAAATTGTATAAATAGGATTGACTCAGTACTGAGGTCGCCTTTAAATATACGACCGTTGTGCGTTAGACATCGTAAAATAAATACTTTGTACCTACTAGAACTTTGTATCTCTTATTACTTTGAAGATTCAACAGGACTAAGACATCAGACTCTGACCGGTCTGATATGGTTGTATTTTTTTGGGTCAATGAAATAGTAAGTTCATTAACTGGGGGCTCAACCGGGATCCTTTTCAAAAAATAAGGATCTAGCCAAAACAAGACTTGAAGTTCAAGCATCGTTACACTAATCTGCGAAAGTGATAGACAACTGTAACTAATAAATAAAAATTATAGTTATAAAGTCCTTTAAAAGTAAAAAGGCAGTGCAAGTATAAAGTATATTTATAAAGTCCTTTAAAAACAAAAAGGCAGTGAAATTAATTAATGTTTAAGAAAATTCGAACTCAAGAAAGTATCAAGCTACAAACAACCAATAAAATGGCAACTGTGGACGAAATTATAGACATCAAAACTACAATGGCACAACTATATGAAGAAATTAAAAGACAAGGAATAGCGAACACTTCTTTACAAGCAGAAGTTAATTTACTAAGAGCTGGACAAGGTGCATTCCAAGCAATTACAACTACACCAGTTTTAAATCCAGAAGTGCCTAGTTATCAAAAACCAGAAGATATAAATCTCACAGTGTTTTCAGCGATACCTACATTTAATGGTAATTCCCAAGAATACAGACCTTGGAGATCTATGGTATGTAACCTTATGAATGAAATTCAAATATTCTCTGGTACACCACAATACTATCACGCATTAACGATAGTCAGAACAAAAATTCAAGGAGAAGCTGCACACATACTAACGAATCAAAATACGATAATGAATTTTAAAGCCATAATAAATAGACTAGATTATACATACGCAGACAGTAGACCTCTTTATGTTCTTCAAGAAGAATTAAGACGTATTCATCAAGGAAAGAATACATTGTCAGAGTATTACGATGTAATTAATAACGCATTAAATCTCATACTTTCAAAAATAACGATGACATCATCACAAGAAGGAAGGAAAATTCAAGAAACCTTAGCTATGGAAGAAGCAGTACGAATATTCACCGCAAATTTAAATTCAAGTTTCACAAAAGCAACATTGTACTCAAATCAACCCGGTACACTGGAAAAAGCATATGCCATAGCATTAACGATACAACACGATAATATGTCTCATGCTACAGATACACATATAAGACGTGACAATCTGGTAAATCACAATCCTAGACGAGATACAATGCAAAAACAAGTCCATACCGATCAAAGACAATTCAGACCAAATTACGAAGCCCAGCCGCAGAAGTATGTTACTCCAAATCACCCAAGAGCAATGGAAACGGACAATTCAGCTTTCAATCATCGGAATCCATTCAGACAACAACAACAACGAGGCTTCCAACCGCAGTTCCAACAACAGAACAACTATCAACGTCAACATGTACAACAAGCACCGGATCCAACATTTCCAGCGACTAAACGAGAACACGAAGATTCTGGACGAAATCATAAGTTTCAAAGAGTCAACCAGATTGACACCAGTAAATTAGGAGAGGATGTTGTAAGTAATAAACATTTAGAAATTAATTTTGAAACGGAGAGTACTTTCTTAGGCGAATAAACGGTTTACCATGTCTAACAAGAAAATGTATGTTAACGGGTAAATCGGTAAACATTTTAGTAGATTCGGGTGCTACTAATAATTATATAAGTAATAAATGTGATATAGGAGAAAGGGTCCCAATAGAACCTTTAAAAACAGAAACATTACATGGTGTATCAATAATTAGATATAAAAAGATAATAAATCTTTTTGGGTATAAAATATGTTTTTTTGAAATTTCAGAATTAGAAGATTTTGATCTTATTTTAGGTGAACAAGGACTTAGATTAATAAAAGCAAAAATTAATTTGTTTGAGTACAAACTAGAATATGAAAAAAAGTTAGAACAAACTATACATTATACGAATGACTCAGAAACATATAAAGAAAAAATAGATAACCTAATGAAGATAAATAATGAATTGAATGAGAAACTTCAATTCACTACAACTATAGAAGCGACTATACGAACTAACGATAACGAACCCATATGGACAAAACAGTATCCATATCCATACGCAGACAACGGGTTTGTCAACAAAGAAATTGAAAAATTATTAGAAGAAGGGATTATACAAAAAAGTAGATCACCTTATAATTCTCCAATATGGACAGTTCCCAAGAAAGGTGTCGATGAGAACGGGAGGCCTAAACGGCGCATGGTAATTGATTTCCAGAAAATAAATTCACAAACAATTACGGATAGATACCCAATTCCTGACGTGAACATGACCATACAAAATTTAGGAAAAGCTAAGATTTTCTCGACTATTGATTTAGAATCAGGCTTCCACCAGATTAGGATAAAAGAGTCTGACAGAGAAAAAACAGCATTTTCAGTGAATGGGGCAAAATACGAATTTATACGTATGCCCTTTGGTTTAAAAAATGCACCGTCGATATTTCAGCGATGTGTGGATGATATACTCAGAGAGTATATAGGCAAGTTTGCATATATCTATGTAGATGATGTGTTGATTTATTCATCCACGCCCGAAGAACATATGAAACATATACAAATAATAGTGAATGCATTACACAAAGCAAATATGAAAATATCGCATGAGAAATCACACTTTTTTAAAGATTCAGTAGAATACCTGGGTCATGTGATTAAAAGTAATAGAGTAGTAGTGGATCCCACTAAAGTAAAAACAATACAAGAGTATCCAGTACCAACTACACTCAAAGAGTTACGATCTTTTCTCGGCCTTGCCAGTTATTATAGGAAATTTGTAGAAAATTTCGCCCAAATAGTTAAACCACTAACAGTTCACTTAAAAGGAGAAAATGGAATGGTTAAAAAGAACCAAAGTCAAAAAATAAAATTAAATTTACAGAATGATGAATTAGCTTTAGAAGCAATTAAAAAAGTGAAAAATAAATTAATAGAACAAATCGAATTGTTTCAACCTGATTTCAGTAAGCCATTTGATTTGACTACTGATGCGAGCAATTTCGCAATTGGTGCTGTATTATCACAAAACAGACACCCTATAACTTTTATATCTAGAACTTTAAATGAGACCGAACAAAAGTATTCAACTAACGAAAAGGAGTTATTGGCAATTATATGGTCATTACAGAAATTAAGGAATTTCCTATACGGAATAGCAGATCTGACAATTTATACTGATCATCAATCATTAATATTCGCCATATCAGAAAAAAACCCAAATACTAAACTTAAGAGATGGAAAAATCTCATTGAAGAGTATGGAGCTAAATTAGTATACAAGCCAGGACACCAAAACGTAGTAGCCGATGCCTTGTCTAGACAGCAAATAAATACGAATGCGATTGAACAAAATGATTCAATTCACTCTTTTGATAGCTCACCCTCCAAATCATTAAAAGTGGTTTCACAACCAATAAACACATTTCATAATCAAATAATTTTGTTTAACGATAACGTCGACTTAACAACAACAAAAAATATTTTTAAAGATCACGTAAGACACGAAATAAAATATTCAGACACCAGTAAAGTAATAATTGAGTTAAGAAAGGTATTAAATCCAAAAGGAGTAAACGCAATAAAAATAGACGAACAAAGTTTATTTTATATAGAAGCACAAATACTTAAACATTTCGAAAATTATAAAATTTTGATAGGAAGAAAATTATTAGAGGACATAACAGATGTCGACAAACAAATATATATATCAGAACAAATACATAAACGTGCACATAGAAATCATTTAAATAATGTTCAAGAAATCATGACAAAATATTTTTGGCCTAACATGAAGATAACGTGTAAAGAAATTACAAACACATGTGAAATATGTCATACAAGTAAATAAGAACGCCATCCAACGAAACAAATTATGAAAAATACACCTATCCCTAACTTTGCTGGCGAAACTGTACATTTTGATATCTTTTATATGAGCAAAGAGCTATTTATAACTTCTGTTGATAAGTATTCAAAATACTGCTACATAAGTAAAATTGAAGATAAGAAACTTCTATATAAAAAAATTGAAGAAATCCTTAGCACAGTATATCCTTTTTGTCAGAATGTAGTTACAGACAATGAAAACGTATTCATTTCTCCTTCTGTACAAAGTATTCTGAATAAATTAGGAATCCAACACGTTAAGACGCCAGTCAGTCATTCAACGACGAACGGACAAGTCGAAAGAATTCACAATACACTTATTGAACTTACAAACGCTCTTGCATTGGAAAATAAAACAAAACCAATAATTGAAATTTATAACGCGGTCAAACAATATAACTTAACTATACATTCAGTTACTAAAAACCAACCGGTAGAATTGTTTTTTAATAAAAATTTGTATACTGAAGTTCGCGAGTTAATAAGTAAAGCGCAACAAAGAACTGTTGAATACCAAAACAAAAATAGAATCAATAAAGAATTTAATCAAAACGATATTGTGTATCTTAAATCAGATAGGAGACCTAAGGATCTACCTAAGTATAAAAAACATATAGTGAAAGAAAATAAAGGAAATATTATTTTAACAAACAAAGGAAAAATAATACATAAAGACAATGTTAAGAAAAAGTGTATACCTTGCAATCGTAATATTTAAATTATTAAGTATAAGCAATTGCTACGATATGATAAATCTAGAAGATAAAAAGTTTATAGCAACTCAAACGGAAGATGCATTTCTATTTAGGAATAAAGAATTTTTATATCACATAACAGATTTAGATAAAATACTTAAACCATCTCCAAAACAAATTCCAATCGCAAGAAAAACCACTTGTCGCTTTTTAGGTCAACCAAGAAGTGGTTGATCTTGTCAATTTGTCCTTTCTCGACTTTCAAATTCACCCACACATTCATATAATCGGCCAATCGTGTCTCGAGGTTTTCGGTCACGGTTCTCTAGCACATGTAGCCTTATGGCTGACAAGTACCTCCGTTGTCGAATTCCAGCGAGACCTTTCACTCGCACAATTTTCCAATCTCACTGAACTGAAAAATTTGTTGGGGGTTTGTTCCCAAAACTTATCCAGCTCATTAGTCGAGATCAGACCCCTCCCATAAAAAAGTGGAATTTGGCATTTACAAACACAGACAATGATAATAGTGACCATAACATATAGCAACAACACCACCAGCAGCTTGCCATTGACTCCACGTGGAGTACCATTTCGTTGACTGATACAGCTCACATTCACTTACTACCAAAAGGTGTATAAGGGAACCAGTGAAATACATGAAAATCAGTTCTGGTCCCGGCAAGTGGACAAATTAGGAACTCATCATCCTAGTACTCGATACTCGAGCAAGAGTAGGATTCCGGTATCAGCAGCGCAGAAGCAGAGTCCAGAAACCAAGACTATGTTGTTAATAGTGTCCAACGCTACCTCATTGTGAATTAAGTGTCCAACGCTACCTCGTTGTGAATTTAGTGTCCAACGCTATCTCGTTGTGAATTTAGTGTCCAACGCTACCTAGTTGTGAATTTAGTGTCCAACGCTACCTCGTTGTGAATTTAGTGTCCAACGCTACCTCGTTTTGAATTTAGTGTCCAACGCTACCTCGTTGTGAATTTAGTGTCCAACGCTACCTCGTTGTGAATTTAGTGTCCAACGCTACCTCGTTGTGAATTTAGTGTCCAACGCTACCTCGTTGTGAATTTAGTGTCCAACGCTACCTCGTTGTGAATTTAGTGTCCAACGCTATCTCGTTGTGAATTTAGTGTCCAACGCTACCTCGTTGTGAATTTAGTGTCCAACGCTACCTCGTTGTGAATTTAGTGTTCACCGCTACCTCGTTGTGAATTTAGTGTCCAACGTACCTCGTTGTGAATTTAGTTGCTCTGCTACCTCGGGTCAACCATTAACTCCCTCTTCCAAGTATCCTTACAGAATCTACTTTACCAAGGGAGAGATACCAAGAACTCAGCGCTACTCCAAATCCGAGCCCAAGAGCTGGAATCACATAACCCCAGATAGGAAACCATAATCCAAGTGTCCCAACCAGCCCAGGACAGTAAATCTTCATCCGACTGGCATAAGGACCAATCCAAGAATCTGGTCGTGAATCCCGGACTAGACCACATCCCAGCCGAACCCCAAGTGAAACATCTCCCGAAGAGGAGTGAAATCTACCCTCATCAATAAAGACTTCGAATTAGAAACTTGAATTAGAATTATAAAACATTATATGAAATGTATAAACCAACCTTATTATAATATCGGAAATAAACTAGCTTCAATAATCTAAAGTTTTGCTGCTTCTTTAGAATACTCTGGATCCGCTGAGCTTACCTCAGCCTTTGACAAAAAGCATCCTCACAAATGGCGCTCGAGCAGGGACTTCGTTGAAGTTGGTTAACCGATTTACCGACCGACCGTTCCAGAAGAATCAACTTGCTGAGAAGTCCATACCGACCGACCGAACTGTATTACACCGAATAGAGATTGACCCAGTCAGAGGAGTAACTTCTTATCCAGATTTACCGACCGACCGACCGTTCCAGAAGAACTAACTCTCTGAGGGATCGTACCGACCGACCTGTCATACATCGAGGAAACTGATCGATCAGAATCAGAGGAGCTCACTACCGAGCCACACAAGAACAGAAAAGAGAAGCTCAAGTTTCAAGCCGTTACCAGTAATTAAGAACCATGGCAAATGCCGACAGTAATATCGACATGAACGTCGAAGAAAATCTTGCGTCCATCTACTTGCTCAAGAAGACGGAGCTCATTGGAAAAAAGGCTTCCAAAAGGTTGGATACCAGTGGCACTGTGTCCACACTACGATCCCGCTTGAGCACGTACATTAAAAGCCGTAGGAGGACGGTACCACCAGACCACTGGGGCCGGCCCTGCAACAAGTTTAAGCTTAACCAACGTGCGTTCACCGGAGTTAGATAGCATAAACCAACCAGGTCCATACAGAATATACCGAAGTCCCGAGGCCGAAACCATGAACACCGTCCGTAAATGGGGCCTTAAGTTTGATGGCTCGGGAAATGCCCTTGAGTTCATGGAGCGCCTAGAAGAGTTGGTGTATTGCTACTACATACCAGCAGAACACATCCTTCGCACCTTCCCGGAAATCCTCAGAGGTTCCGCCCTAAAGTGGTTACGGATCCATAAGGAAAAATTTCACACATGGGAAGAATTTTGCCAAGTATTTCTCAATTATTTCTTGCCACCACGATTTGTCCATAAGTTAGAGGAGGAAGTCTGGCGAAAGAAACAAGGACCGAGAGAAAAGGCCAAAGATTTCATTCGAGCTATGCAGTACCTTATTAGGCAACACCCTAAGATGAGTAAAGAAGATAATGTCGATAGGATATACGACAGTCTCCGCCCAGAATACCGACTTTACGTCCGAAGAAACGATTTCCAGACGTTGAAGGAGCTTACCGACCTAGCCGAGGAGTACGAGTACGTGAAGACCGAAGAGAGAAATATGAGACCCGCCTTGGCTCCACCTCCAGCACCACGAGCACAGTTTGGTGCAACATCGGTGCCGTACGACCCCAATACACATTGCTGGAACTGCAAGCAACGGGGGCAAGGAAATTGTCATCGACCATTTCGTTTGTTTTGCTCCAATTGTGGAGAAAACGGATGGCTAACTAAAGACTGTCCATGCCGTCGACACAATCCGCCAGCAGAAAACTGGAATAATAGAACTGCTGCCGTATTTGAAGCTGAGCATCAAAATCCAACCAATAGGCCAGGGCTTCACCAGATAGCAACATTAAAACTGTCTGAACCAAATGTTATAAGTAAACGAAGTCCGAACCGAAACAAGAGGAAACCAAGAAAGCCTACAACAGCCAATCGATTTACCCGTTCGTGGGCACGATATAATAAACGCTGCGTACAAAATTCACATACCAAAACGGTTGGAATGGATTCATCAGCAATAGAAATAGGACCAGAACAAAGCATACCAAGATATCCTAGAACCGAACCCTGCAGTGAAAGTAGGGTATTTATACCGATAAAAGTTGAGGAAAAGAGTTTCAACGCGTTAGTGGATACCGGCTCTACGAATTCGTTTGTCGGTCCAGTACTAAGAGATGAGCTAAAAGCTCTGAAAGTTCCTGCGCGTTACCAGGAACGTGAAATTCATTTACCCAACGGAAGTCGCAACACTACCAGAGAGCACTGTTCGGCCACTTTTAGTCTTGAAAGATGTTTGGTTCCGGGAGACGTCACATTTTTAGAAGAATTAGGCAATGATGCAATCCTTGGAATGGACATCTTAGGCCAAATTTTTTTTTCTATGTGTCTTGCAGGACAACCACTTGTAAAGAGAAGATCGCAACGTCCCGGACCTGAGCCCCCACCCTTTCGGGATTAAGATTGTAGCTTATCAGCTACATTTCCCTCCATCACCCGTAGGCCACCAGTCAAGACGAGAAGGTTCTCGTCTCCGTAAGAAAGGAGGGAGTGTAATGACCCATTACATATTCGCTCCCACAAAACAAAACAACAGCAAAATAAACCACCAACAACACCGATGCCAGTGGAATTTGGCATTTACAAACACAGACAATGATAATAGTGACCATAACATATAGCAACAACACCACCAGCAGCTTGCTATTGACTCCACGTGGAGTACCATTTCGTTGACTGATACAGCTCACATTCACTTACTACCAAAAGGTGTATAAGGGAACCAGTGAAATACATGAAAATCAGTTCTGGTCCCGGCAAGTGGACAAATTAGGAACTCATCATCCTAGTACTCGATAATCGAGCAAGAGTAGGATTCCGGTACCGGCAGCGCAAAAGCAGAGTCCAGAAACCAAGACTATGTTGTAAATAGTGTCCAACGCTACCTCGTTGTGAATTTAGTGTCCAACGCTACCTCGTTGTGAATTTAGTGTCCAACGCTATCTCGTTGTGAATTTAGTGTCCAACGCTACCTCGTTGTGAATTTAGTGTCCAACGCTACCTCGATGTGAATTTAGTGTTCACCGCTACCTCGTTGTGAATTTAGTGTCCAACGTACCTCGTTGTGAATTTAGTTGCTCTGCTACCTCGGGTCAACCATTAACTCCCTCTTCCAAGTATCCTTACAGAATCTACTTTACCAAGGGAGAGATACCAAGAACTCAGCGCTACTCCAAATCCGAGCCCAAGAGCTGGAAGCACATAACCCCAGATAGGAAACCATAATCCAAGTGTCCCAACCAGCCCAGGACAGTAAATCTTCATCCGACTGGCATAAGGACCAATCCAAGAATCTGGTCGTGAATCCCGGACTAGACCACATCCCAGCCGAACCCCAAGTGAAACATCTCCCGAAGAGGAGTGAAATCTACCCTCATCAATAAAGACTTCGAATTAGAAACTTGAATTAGAATTATAAAACATTATATGAAATGTATAAACCAACCTTATTATAATATCGGAAATAAACTAGCTTCAATAATCTAAAGTTTTGCTGCTTCTTTAGAATACTCTGGATCCGCTGAGCTTACCTCAGCCTTTGACAAAAAGCATCCTCACAAATGGCGCTCGAGCAGGGACTTCGTTGAAGTTGGTTAACCGATTTACCGACCGACCGTTCCAGAAGAATCAACTTGCTGAGAAGTCCATACCGACCGACCGAACTGTATTACACCGAATAGAGATTGACCCAGTCAGAGGAGTAACTTCTTATCCAGATTTACCGACCGACCGACCGTTCCAGAAGAACTAACTCTCTGAGGGATCGTACCGACCGACCTGTCATACATCGAGGAAACTGATCGATCAGAATCAGAGGAGCTCACTACCGAGCCACACAAGAACAGAAAAGAGAAGCTCAAGTTTCAAGCCGTTACCAGTAATTAAGAACCATGGCAAATGCCGACAGTAATATCGACATGAACGTCGAAGAAAATCTTGCGTCCATCTACTTGCTCAAGAAGACGGAGCTCATTGGAAAAAAGGCTTCCAAAAGGTTGGATACCAGTGGCACTGTGTCCACACTACGATCCCGCTTGAGCACGTACATTAAAAGCCGTAGGAGGACGGTACCACCAGACCACTGGGGCCGGCCCTGCAACAAGTTTAAGCTTAACCAACGTGCGTTCACCGGAGTTAGATAGCATAAACCAACCAGGTCCATACAGAATATACCGAAGTCCCGAGGCCGAAACCATGAACACCGTCCGTAAATGGGGCCTTAAGTTTGATGGCTCGGGAAATGCCCTTGAGTTCATGGAGCGCCTAGAAGAGTTGGTGTATTGCTACTACATACCAGCAGAACACATCCTTCGCACCTTCCCGGAAATCTTCAGAGGTTCCGCCCTAAAGTGGTTACGGATCCATAAGGAAAAATTTCACACATGGGAAGAATTTCGCCAAGTATTTCTCAATTATTTCTTGCCACCACGATTTGTCCATAAGTTAGAGGAGGAAGTCTGGCGAAAGAAACAAGGACCGAGAGAAAAGGCCAAAGATTTCATTCGAGCTATGCAGTACCTTATTAGGCAACACCCTAAGATGAGTAAAGAAGATAATGTCGATAGGATATACGACAGTCTCCGCCCAGAATACCGACTTTACGTTCGAAGAAACGATTTCCAGGCGTTGAAGGAGCTTACCGACCTAGCCGAGGAGTACGAGTACGTGAAGACCGAAGAGAGAAATATGAGACCCGCCTTGGCTCCACCTCCAGCACCACGAGCACAGTTTGGTGCAACATCGGTGCCGTACGACCCCAATACACATTGCTGGAACTGCAAGCAACGGGGGCAAAGAAATTGTCATCGACCATTTCGTTTGTTTTGCTCCAATTGTGGAGAAAACGGATGGCTAACTAAAGACTGTCCATGCCGTCGACACAATCCGCCAGCAGAAAACTGGAATAATAGAACTGCTGCCGTATTTGAAGCTGAGCATCAAAATCCAACCAATAGGCCAGGGCTTCACCAGATAGCAACATTAAAACTGTCTGAACCAAATGTTATAAGTAAACGAAGTCCGAACCGAAACAAGAGGAAACCAAGAAAGCCTACAACAGCCAATCGATTTACCCGTTCGTGGGCACGATATAATAAACGCTGCGTACAAAATTCACATACCAAAACGGTTGGAATGGATTCATCAGCAATAGAAATAGGACCAGAACAAAGCATACCAAGATATCCTAGAACCGAACCCTGCAGTGAAAGTAGGGTATTTATACCGATAAAAGTTGAGGAAAAGAGTTTCAACGCGTTAGTGGATACCGGCTCTACGAATTCGTTTGTCGGTCCAGTACTAAGAGATGAGCTAAAAGCTCTGAAAGTTCCTGCGCGTTACCAGGAACGTGAAATTCATTTACCCAACGGAAGTCGCAACACTACCAGAGAGCACTGTTCGGCCACTTTTAGTCTGGAAAGATGTTTGGTTCCGGGAGACGTCACATTTTTAGAAGAATTAGGCAATGATGCAATCCTTGGAATGGACATCTTAGGCCAAATTTTTTTTTCTATGTGTCTTGCAGGACAACCACTTGTAAAGAGAAGATCGCAACGTCCCGGACCTGAGCCCCCACCCTTTCGGGATTAAGATTGTAGCTTATCAGCTACATTTCCCTCCATCACCCGTAGGCCACCAGTCAAGACGAGAAGGTTCTCGTCTCCGTAAGAAAGGAGGGAGTGTAATGACCCATTACATATTCGCTCCCACAAAACAAAACAACAGCAAAATAAACCACCAACCACACCGATGCCAGTGGAATTTGGCATTTACAAACACAGACAATGATAATAGTGACCATAACATATAGCAACAACACCACCAGCAGCTTGCTATTGACTCCACGTGGAGTACCATTTCGTTGACTGATACAGCTCACATTCACTTACTACCAAAAGGTGTATAAGGGAACCAGTGAAATACATGAAAATCAGTTCTGGTCCCGGCAAGTGGACAAATTAGGAACTCATCATCCTAGTACTCGATAATCGAGCAAGAGTAGGATTCCGGTACCGGCAGCGCAGAAGCAGAGTCCAGAAACCAAGACTATGTTGTAAATAGTGTCCAACGCTACCTCGTTGTGAATTTAGTGTCCAACGCTACCTCGTTGTGAATTTAGTGTCCAACGCTACCTCGTTGTGAATTTAGTGTCCAACGCTACCTCGTTGTGAATTTAGTGTCCAACGCTACCTCGTTGTGAATTTAGTGTCCAACGCTACCTCGTTGTGAATTTAGTGTCCAACGCTACCTCGTTGTGAATTTAGTGTCCAACGCTACCTCGTTGTGAATTTAGTGTCCAACGCTATCTCGTTGTGAATTTAGTGTCCAACGCTACCTCGTTGTGAATTTAGTGTCCAACGCTACCTCGATGTGAATTTAGTGTCCAACGCTACCTCGTTGTGAATTTAGTGTCCAACGTACCTCGTTGTGAATTTAGTTGCTCTGCTACCTCGGGTCAACCATTAACTCCCTCTTCCAAGTATCCTTACAGAATCTACTTTACCAAGGGAGAGATACCAAGAACTCAGCGCTACTCCAAATCCGAGCCCAAGAGCTAGAAGCACATAACCCCAGATAGGAAACCATAATCCAAGTGTCCCAACCAGCCCAGGACAGTAAATCTTCATCCGACTGGAATAAGGACCAATCCAAGAATCTGGTCGTGAATCCCGGACTAGACCACATCCCAGCCGAACCCCAAGTGAAACATCTCCCGAAGAGGAGTGAAATCTACCCTCATCAATAAAGACTTCGAATTAGAAACTTGAATTAGAATTATAAAACATTATATGAAATGTATAAACCAATCTTATTATAATATCGGAAATAAACTAGCTTCAATAATCTAAAGTTTTGCTGCTTCTTTAGAATACTCTGGATCCGCTGAGCTTACCTCAGCCTTTGACAAAAAGCATCCTCACAAATGGCGCTCGAGCAGGGACTTCGTTGAAGTTGGTTAACCGATTTACCGACCGACCGTTCCAGAAGAATCAACTTGCTGAGAAGTCCATACCGACAGACCGAACTGTATTACACCGAATAGAGATTGACCCAGTCAGAGGAGTAACTTCTTTTCCAGATTTACCGACCGACCGACCGTTCAAGAAGTACTAACTCTCTGAGGGATCGTACCGACCGACCTGTCATACATCGAGGAAACTGACCGATCAGACTCAGAGGAGCTCACTACCGAGCCACACAAGAACAGAAAAGAGAAGCTCAAGTTTCAAGCCGTTGCCAGTAATTAAGAACCATGGCAAATGCCGACAGTAATATCGACATGAACGTCGAAGAAAATCTTGCGTCCATCTACTTGCTCAAGAAGACGGAGCTCATTGGAAAAAGGCTTCCAAAAGGTTGGATACCAGTGGCACTGTTTCCACACTACGATCCCGCTTGAGCACGTACATTATAAGCCGTAGGAGGACGGTACCACCAGACCACTGGGGCCGGCCCTGCAACAAGTTTAAGCTTAACCAACGTGCGTTCACCGGAGTTAGATAGCATAAACCAACCAGGTCCATACAGAATATACCGAAGTCCCGAGGCCGAAACCATGAACACCGTCCGTAAATGGGGCCTTAAGTTTGATGGCTCGGGAAATGCCCTTGAGTTCATGGAGCGCCTAGAAGAGTTGGTGTATTGCTATTACATACCAGCAGAACACATCCTTCGCACCTTCCCGGAAATCTTCAGAGGTTCCGCCCTAGAGTGGTTACGGATCCATAAGGAAAAATTTCACACATGGGAAGAATTTCGCCAAGTATTTCTCAATTATTTCTTGCCACCACGATTTGTCCATAAGTTAGAGGAGGAAGTCTGGCGAAAGAAGCAAGGACCGAGAGAAAAGGCCAAAGATTTCATTCGAGCTATGCAGTACCTTATTAGGCAACACCCTAAGATGAGTAAAGAAGATAATGTCGATAGGATATACGACAGTCTCCGCCCAGAATACCGACTTTACGTCCGAAGAAACGATTTCCAGACGTTGAAGGAGCTTACCGACCTAGCCGAGGAGTACGAGTACGTGAAGACCGAAGAGAGAAATATGAGACCCGCCTTGGCTCCACCTCCAGCACCACGAGCACAGTTTGGTGCAACATCGGTGCCGTACGACCCCAATACACATTGCTGGAACTGCAAGCAACGGGGGCAAAGAAATTGTCATCGACCATTTCGTTTGTTTTGCTCCAATTGTGGAGAAAACGGATGGCTAACTAAAGACTGTCCATGCCGTCGACACAATCCGCCAGCAGAAAACTGGAATAATAGAACTGCTGCCGTATTTGAAGCTGAGCATCAAAATCCAACCAATAGGCCAGGGCTTCACCAGATAGCAACATTAAAACTGTCTGAACCAAATGTCATAAGTAAGGTTAGGTGGAAGTGGCTGTCAGTCAATGAGTACATTGCCTAACACACTTAGGCCGCAAGGGCCCATTGTGATACCACAGAGATCAGCAAGTTAATCACCTACTGATCTCAGAAACCCGATGTAAGATTAACGAGTTGATCACTTATTAATCTTCCATTACGGGACTAGCCGGTTATTCACCTGCTAGTCGAACCACGTGGAACTTTTAATGTATTTTGAAAGACTTTTAGGGTCTATGTAAGCTAGGTCGCTAGTATCATCGAAGAAGAATTCACCGAGATGAGTTTTCCTCCTATGAAGTAGTGCAGGGCATGAGCAAAGAAGGTGTTGAACGGTTTCTTCCTCCTCCTCGTCCATGCAGCTTCTGCAGAAATCATTGGAAAACACACCAAGTCTTTTGGCGTGTCTCCCTATTAGACAGTGTCCCGTAAGAACACCTATGGTAGAACCTAGATACAGACGGTTCAGGGCCAACAAACTCTTCGAGCGTTTTGAGTCAACACACGGCCAAACTTTTTTGGTTGCAAGGCAGTTGTTACTCTCAGTCCATCTAGTGTTTGTTATCCTTGAAGCGTCTTGTCTAAGTAGGAGTTTACATGTAGCGATAGGTACACCTATGTTGTTCCATTCTGAGCGTGGGGAAGTGGTCGTGCCCTTTTTGGCTAGTTCGTCTGCCATACAGTTGCCTGGTATGTCCCTGTGCCCTGGCACCCATGAAAGGTGAATGTTAAACTGATTTGACATCTCCCTCAGAGACATCTGACAATTTTGGACCGTGATGGATTTTGTAGAGACAGAGGCAAGAGATTTAAGGGCAGCTTGGCTGTCTGAGAAGATCCGAATATCCGTGGAGGATATGACGTTTTCTTTGAGCCAAGACAGCACCTCCTTAATCGCCAGAATTTCCGCTTGGAACACACTACAATGATCGGGTAGGCGGAAGAAAAGACTGAGATTCAGTTTTTCTGAGTAGATTCCACTTCCCACACCTTCGCTGGTTTTTGAACCATCGGTGTAGAAGTGTATTGCTTCATTTTCCAAAAGAGCGCCATTTTCCCAAGCTTCTCTTGAAGGTATGGTTACTTGGAAATTATTGTCAAACACCAACTTGGGGGTGGTGTAGTCGCATCGATTCGGTAAGAATCTAAAGTTATCTAGAATGGTAGTGTGGCCGATTTGATTATTGGTCCACTGTGATGTAGCTCTGAGTCGAGTAGCTGAGCTAGCTGCGACTTGTTTGCTGAAGATATCTAGGGGTGTGAGATCTAGTAGTACATTGAGGGCGTCCGATGGAGTTGTCTTCAGTGCACCACTAATACACAGACTAGCCGTTCTTTGAACTTTGGCCAGCTTGTTGTAGTTGATCATCTTGTCTAGTGCTGTCCACCAGACTATCACCCCGTATGTGAGTATCGGTCTAATTACCGATGTAAACAGCCAATGGGTGATTTGGGGGGAGAAACCCCATTTCCCGCCAATGGCTTTTTTACAGGAGAAGAGTGCAACGTTGGCTTTATTTACTCTTTCCTCAATATTGGTTTTCCAGGTCAGTTTTTTGTCAAAAATGAGACCTAGATATTTAGCCTGATTTGACAGTGTGAGAGTTACCCCTTTAATAGTTGGGGGTCTGAAGTCCGGAATTTTGTATTTCCTCGTAAAGAGAACTAATTCCGTTTTGTGTGGATTGATGTTCAGACCACACTCTGCAGCCCAATTGTTAAGCTTGTTAAGTGCTGTTTGTAGCAGCTCAGCTAGGGTTTGTGGGTGCTTGCCTGAAACGGCAATTGCTACATCATCGGCATAGGCTATTGTTTTGAAACCTTCGTCCTCTAGGTCGATTAACAATTTGTTAACGACCAGGTTCCACAGTAGGGGAGATAAAACTCCTCCCTGCGGGGTTCCTCTATTGGCCATTCTGCTTGTTTTGTAGTTCCCCATTTCGGAACTAATGATTCTGCTGCTGAGCATTGTTGTTATCATGTTTTTGATGTGTTCCTCTATGAGCAGCCCATCAAGAGCATTAGTGATTGCTGAATTTTTAACATTATTAAATGCACCCTCTATGTCTAGGAATGCGACGAGAGAGTATTCTTTGTAGTGCAGGGATTTTTCAATGGTGCAAACCAGAGAGTGGAGTGCAGTTTCCACTGATTTACCTTTTGTATAGGCATGTTGCGCCGTTGAAATCAGACTAGGTTTAATTTCTTGTCTTAAGTGTATGTCAATCATTCTTTCCAGTGTTTTAAGGAGGAAGGATGATAGACTAATAGGTCTTAAATCTTTTGGATTTACATGGGAGCTTTTGCCGGCTTTAGGTATGTCATAAGTAAACGAAGTCCGAACCGAAACAAGAGGAAACCAAGAAAGCCTACAACAGCCAATCGATTTACCCGTTCGTGGGCACGATATAATAAACGCTGCGTACAAAATTCACATACCAAAACGGTTGGAATGGATTCATCAGCAATCCAAATAGGACCAGAACAAAGCATACCAAAATATCCTAGAACCGAACCCTGCAGTGAAAGTAGGGTATTTATACCGATAAAAGTTGAGGAAAAGAGTTTCAACGCGTTAGTGGATACCGGCTCTACGAATTCGTTTGTCGGTCCAGTACTAAGAGATGAGCTAAAAGCTCTGAAAGTTCCTGCGCGTTACCAGGAACGTGAAATTCATTTACCCAACGGAAGTCGCAACACTACCAGAGAGCACTGTTCGGCCACTTTTAGTCTTGAAAGATGTTTGGTTCCGGGAGACGTCACATTTTTAGAAGAATTAGGCAATGATGCAATCCTTGGAATGGACATCTTAGGCCAAATTTTTTTTTTCTATGTGTCTTGCAGGACAACCACTTGTAAAGAGAAGATCGCAACGTCCCGGACCTGAGCCCCCACCCTTTCTGGATTAAGATTGTAGCTTATCAGCTACATTTCCCTCCATCACCCGTAGGCCACCAGTCAAGACGAGAAGGTTCTCGTCTCCGTAAGAAAGGAGGGAGTGTAATGACCCATTACATATTCGCTCCCACAAAACAAAACAACAGCAAAATAAACCACCAACAACACCGATGCCAGTGGAATTTGGCATTTACAAACACAGACAATGATAATAGTGACCATAACATATAGCAACAACACCACCAGCAGCTTGCTATTGACTCCACGTGGAGTACCATTTCGTTGACTGATACAGCTCACATTCACTTACTACCAAAAGGTGTATAAGGGAACCAGTGAAATACATGAAAATCAGTTCTGGTCCCGGCAAGTGGACAAATTAGGAACTCATCATCCTAGTACTCGATAATCGAGCAAGAGTAGGATTCCGGTACCGGCAGCGCAGAAGCAGAGTCCAGAAACCAAGACTATGTTGTAAATAGTGTCCAACGCTACCTCGTTGTGAATTTAGTGTCCAACGCTACCTCGTTGTGAATTTAGTGTCCAACGCTACATCGTTGTGAATTTAGTGTCCAACGCTACCTCGTTGTGAATTTAGTGTCCAACGCTACCTCGTTGTGAATTTAGTGTCCAACGCTACCTCGTTGTGAATTTAGTGTCCAACGCTACCTCGTTGTGAATTTAGTGTCCAACGCTACCTCGTTGTGAATTTAGTGTCCAACGCTACCTCGTTGTGAATTTAGTGTCCAACGCTACCTCGTTGTGAATTTAGTGTCCAACGCTATCTCGTTGTGAATTTAGTGTCCAACGCTACCTCGTTGTGAATTTAGTGTCCAACGCTACCTCGATGTGAATTTAGTGTCCACCGCTACCTCGTTGTGAATTTAGTGTCCAACGTACCTCGTTGTGAATTTAGTTGCTCTGCTACCTCGGGTCAACCATTAACTCCCTCTTCCAAGTATCCTTACAGAATCTACTTTACCAAGGGAGAGATACCAAGAACTCAGCGCTACTCCAAATCCGAGCCCAAGAGCTGGAAGCACATAACTTCAGATAGGAAACCATAATCCAAGTGTCCCAACCAGCCCAGGACAGTAAATCTTCATCCAACTGGCATAAGGACCAATCCAAGAATCTGGTCGTGAATCCCAGACTAGACCACATCCCAGCCGAACCCCAAGTGAAACATCTCCCGAAGAGGAGTGAAATCTACCCTCATCAATAAAGACTTCGAATTAGAAACTTGAATTAGAATTATAAGACATTGTATGAAATGTATAAACCAACCTTATTATAATATCGGAAATAAACCAGCTTCAATAATCTAAAGTTTTGCTGCTTCTTTAGAATACTCTGGATCCGCTGAGCTTACCTCAGCCTTTGACAATGAGCATCCTCACAATGGTGTGCGAGTCTCTAGAGGCTTCTGGCTCGACACACCAAGCGCCGACATCAGTTCAGCTCATCCGCTGATTACGACGTGCACCTATTTTGTCATTTGCTCAAAGCTATGTTTCGATCACATTGCTAAGAGCAAACAACGGAGAAATGATGGGACGAAGAAATGATAGGGAAGGGTTTGAGGAAAAGAGAGGGATATCGAAATGTAAATAACTATACGTAAGAAAGGTTTTTGTTGCGAGAAAACTTACCGTAACAAATTCCACCCTTACCTACCAAAGAGAGAAACTGGGCTTTTCGAAAGAAAAGCCGAAGTAACAGGAAAAGAAAAGGTAAGACAACACAACCAAATGGAGCACACACCAGCAGACAACACAACCAGAACCCAATCGCTCCTGGCGAGAGTATGAGCACATCACAGAGCTTTTACTGCTCTCATTAATCGGCTTCATGCTTTGGCACAAAGAGAGAAACTGGGCTTTTCGAAAGAAAAGCCGAAGTAACAGGAAAAGAAAAGGTAAGACAACACAACCAAATGGAGCACACACCAGCAGACAACACAACCAGAACCCAATCGCTCCTGGCGAGAGTATGAGCACATCACAGAGCTTTTACTGCTCTCATTAATCGGCTTCATGCTTTGGCACACTTTACAAAACCTAACATATTTAGTAATATCTGACCTCATCTTAGGCCAGTAATACTTTTCTCCTATCCTAGCAAATGTTTTCTTTACCCCCATATGCAGTGCTAATGGATGGTCATGATTCTCAAATAAAATCTTTTTCCTATCTTCCCTACCTACTACTAATTTCCATTCACTACTACTGTCATGGACTATCACATGACTTGCCCTAACAAACTTAAATAACTTTCCATCTTCTACTCTCCCCGCTGGAATAGACAATGGTTTCTTTTCCACCTTCGATATCATTTTTCCAATCCAAGGGTCGGTTGTTGGCTCGGAAATCCCAGAAACAACTGTCACACTCCTAGAGAGCATGTCCGGCACATAATCCTTCCCTTTACGATGGATGATATCGAAGTCAAACTGCTGCATACGTACAGCCCACCTCACCAGCCTTCCCGCTGGATCCTTCAACTTGCTAAGCCAAATCAAGGAGTAGTGATCAGTAATTACCGAAAACCTAACTCCCTCCAGATAAGGCCGCAACTTTTCTATCGCCCACAAAACTGCCAGGCACTCTTTCTCTGTGGTCGAATAATTTCGCTCACACCTATTGAGTGATCTGCTCAAATAGCAAATCACCCTCTCACCTTCCTCGAAGGTCTGACTCAAAACAGCCCCGATCCCAAAATCAGAAGCATCCGTTTGAACGACAAACGGCTTCGAAAAATCAGGACACGTCAAAATGGGTGCTGCCACTAAACACTCTTTAGCTTTCCTCGCATGTGCTACTCCACTCAAACTTCTTGTTTTTCCTAAGTAAATCAGACAACGGCTTCAACAAACTCGTAGAGTTTGGTATAAATCGCCTATACCAGGACACCGTGCCGATAAAACTCCTAACCTCTTTTACATTCTTTGGCGATGGAATTCCTAACATACTCTCTATCTTCTTTGGATCCATGTGTAAACCATTGCGGTCTACAACATAGCCTTAAAACTTCAGAGATGGCCTACAAAAATGACATTTTTCCCTACCAACTTTCAAACCTGCCTTAATAAGTCTTCTGAAGACTTCTTCTAAAATCTCCATATGCTTCTCAAAGGTATCGGTGACGATAATAATATCATCCAGATACACGAAGACATAGGGTTCTAACTCGGGTCCTAAAACATTATCTATAAGTCTTTGCCAAGTTACGGGAGCATTGTGCAACCCGAACGGCATTCGCAAAAACTGAAACAGACCGCGGCCAGGTACCGTAAAGGCAGTATACTTTCTTGACTCTTTTTCCATCGGAATCTGCCAATAGGCCGACTTGATGTCCAAAGAAGACAAGAATTTCGCGTTATTCAACTTATCCAGGATAGCTGTTATGTAGGGGAGGGGGTACGCGTCCGTGTTTGTAGCCGCATTCAACTTCCTAAAATCTACACAAAACTTATACGTACCATCCTTCTTCTTAATCATGACAATGAGTGAAGCCCATGGACTGTCAGATTTTTCTATAACCCCCTCTGCTAGCATTTCTTCTAATTCCTTATCTATGAAAGACTGAATGGCAGGAGATACCGGATAATATCTCTGCTTAATGGGTTCAGCTTCCGTCCTAATCTTGTGCTCCACCATCTGTGTGCACCCTAATCCTTCAGGCATTTCTTTAAATGTCCTGTCTAAAAATCTTTCTTACTGCTGTTTTTCTACTTCTCCTACCTCAGTCAAATGCTCAGAATGGGAAATCGAATTCAACGAATTCTGATTCGAAAATTCCCATTCCCCTGATTGTAAATCCGGGACCATTCCCGCTAAAGCCCAAAAATCGGCTCCTTAAATCAGACTATGAGGAAGATGAGGTATAACTAAACACCCTACTAAAACTACCTTGCCTTTAATTATAATTGGAAGTGAGACTTCACCTTCCACCTGCACTCCTGCACCATCAGCTAATCTAACACTATCTACTTTGCAAGTGCCTGACTTTATTCCTAAGCCCTGTAAAATTTGCCATCCATCCCTACATATGATCGTGCGAGAAGCGCCCGAATCCAAAAGCCCTACTAACCTAATCCCATAAATACTATCACCTATATATGGTCTCTTGTCCCTACCTACATGCTCAAGCGTGAAACTCAAATTAACTCCTGCCGACTGGTTACCAGTAGGCAACCCCGACGCATTTAACGGCGCTCTCGTCCTACTGACCCGAGAGTGCGTCTGCCGTTTCCCAAACACTGAGGGCAGTTACTCCCTGTTTCCCACACCCAAAACATCGCCTAGGAGCAGAACACCTATTTGCAAGATGTCCTTCTCCATTGCAAATCAAACACCTATACGTCCTTGATGAGTTGACGGGCGGACGAGATTGGGTGTTGTCCTCAACAACCGCAACTCTCCTTACAGCCGGCCTCGCCGAAACGAAATTCGAGTTAGGACTCGACTCCTGCACGACCTGTCGAGTTCGATTGTTTCCTTCAACAACCGAAACTCTTGGGGGTTCGACTCCTACATAAGCAAGATCCGGCTCAAGTAGGTTGCTACTTCTACTGTCGGGCGGTGGAACGTATGACTCAACGTTAGCCCTGACAAACTCTAAACTGCGCCCTAATCTAACCAACTCGGAAACGCTAGTCGGAATAGCCAATCCAAGCTGCGTCCGGTAGAAAGGGGTCAGATTCTTTTGAATCATTCCTAACTTTCTACCCTCCAAGATGGGTACGGAAAGCCTTCCAAACATTCATCGTCGCCACATAAACCCCGATGGATTCGCCTAATCTCCTCCAACAACAGATCGTCGTAGTTTGGTGGCAAGAACTACAGTTTCAACTCACTGACGAGCTCTTGCCAAGAACCTATAGATACACTAACTGCCCTAAACCATATCAATGCCCTACCTACAAACAAATCTGCTGTCGACCGCAACAGATTTGCTTCCGTCACTCCCCGAGCCTGACGGATCTCCTCAACCCTTTCCAGGAATGCGTTCACCGAAGCTCCACAACGCTCTCCGGTGAACTTGACATCCCACTTAGCTAAGTTCTCAAACCTCTCACTAACGTATACTCTTTCTCTACTGTTAAATCCCCTATTCTCTTCTATCCTGTTCACATTGGTATCCCTACTAATCATTTCTTCCCTCATTCCAGTCTCTAATGAAACTGGTGCTAAAGTTGGTGCTGTTGATGTTGATGTTGTTGTTCCTGATGCTGTTGATGTTGATGCTGGTACTGTTGTTGCTGTTGATGCTGCTGATGTTGATTGCAATGGCGCTGGTCCTGCCGCTGAAGCTCTCAGACTATCGGCTGATAGCTGATTACCAACTTCCCTCGCGTCTCCTACTTCTTCTGAATCTAGGACTTCCTCTAAGTCCGCTAATGCCATAATCAATTTATTTTTCAATCCTAGCTTTAGTTTTTCTTGTTCGCCATCTTCTGGCTGTGACCTATCTAGCCTACCTATACCCCACTCTACCTTTGCTAAACTCTTCAAGTACTCTTTACACTTCCTACTCTTTGGTTTACTTTCTAAAATGTTCCCTATTTCTCCTAACTTCTTCTCAACCGCTTCGTAATCCTGTTCAAAACTGAACGGATACTGTGCGGGAGTACCTAATGAGCCCCTACATTCTAATAGCCTTGCACCACGGAGCGATCGCCGCATCTCGTCTACGGTGCCTACCTCTAACCCCCTGCTTTCCATCTCATATGCAAGTTCTTCTTGCGCTAGTCTATAGATATCCATTCTCGCAACAAAATTCAAAATAACGAAAACAAAAATTATAAAAACAATATCCCCTGTAAGCTGATTGAAAAAAAAATATAAGACTTGCTCCGAAAACTAAAAATCAATCTAAAATAAAATCCCAAAAAAATTGGAAAATAGTAAAATAAACTCCAAATAACTTAAAATCAAATATAAAAGTTCCTACTCCTTTCAATAAAAAAAGTAAAAAAAAATAGTACCCAAAAAAAAAAAAATTTCGCAAGTAAAAGAAATTAAAAGTATTAAAAATAAAATATAGCCCGACGGCAACACCAAACGAAAATTGGTTGCTGCACACAATAAATTGAAAATTTAACCCCCACACAAGTGTGAGAGAGAAAAATATGCCACTCAATAATACCACAGACCACAGTCAAATAAAATGGCAGACAATAAAAATATTTCCACCAAACAATTTTTTTAATTATGTACCCGAGATTTACTAGAGATCTCCAAAGTACAAACAGCACAAAAAGAAATGTAAAAAAAAACACCTACTTGGAATTCCTCGATAGTTTTATATGCGTATAAGCGAGTATCAGGTACCCACACGAAAGTTCAAAGGCAGATTCTCCGCACTGTCAAAGCTAAGCCACTTTCAAAACAAAACCTTTAATTCACCTGTGCATGCAAGAAAAAAAATTCACCAAGTAAAAAGAACTTTTAGGCAAATATTCTATATACAAAACAAAGCACAACACAAGAACACTTCCCTGATAAGAATCTATTTGTTATAAATATTTGCAAATCACAGTTCACCGGTATGTAGGTAGGTACCAAGTATCAAAAATTATGCACGTGAATATACAATTCTTCACTAAAAATGTCCCACGTTGGGCGCCAATTTGTTACACTTTTATTTCGTGAAAACTAAAGTTAGGATGAAACGATATTGTTGAACTAAACGCGATTGGATTTTCCGAATCCAATTAATTAAATATAAACGAAATTTAGAATTATTAAAAGAAATGCACAACCGGTGTGCCGCGAGGTAAACAAACGAACTGTCAATCGCGCTGATAAGCAAAAGTGTAACACTCAGCAGGTAGGCTGCTGACACCACGACTAAGCTAAGCTGGGCTGGGTTCACAAACAAATTATACGATAACGTAGCGCGAATAAAACGATCGATCGCGAATAAAAGAACCGATTAATTAATTAATAAAAGAAGAATTAAAAGTATTTTCTAAGTACCGGGTGTACTGGAAAAATATGGGCGCCAGGAAATTTTGTGGTGAAATTTCCAAACCAATAATAAAGGCTAAAATTTTAAGAACCGAATTAAAATGCGAAGTTTAAATTCCCAAAGGGATTTAAGGCTATTTATTTCGCTATTAGTGTTGGGAAAACCTTACAAGAAGTGGGATTAAAAACCCAAATCTTTTCAACTATAAAATTACAATGGTGGACGGTTAGGCGAACCGTGTAAAAGGTAAACAAACGCAAGTAACCGGAAGATTGAAACGTTAATTGTTCTTTCCCGAAAAGAACAATTAATAAAAACTAAAAAGGGTCGCTTGTCTCACAATTTTGAGAATTCGCGAAGGCAAAGATCAACTGAAACTTTAGTTGACAACACTATAAAAACTAGAACACTCTACTTATCTTTTTCCTGCTTTTCTTTCCTCCTTCTATGTTCGCAATTTTCGTTTGTCTGACGATTCCTTAAAGTTCTATTTTCGCCTCCCACTGACTCTACACTTTTCTCAAATCTTTTGTCTAGCAATTTTAAACTTCTTCAAAAACAATATCTTCAACTTTTACTTTTCTAACTTTCTTCTTCTCTCCAAAACAAATTCCAATCGCAAGAAAAACCACTTGTCACTTTTTAGGTCAACCAAGAAGTGGTTGATCTTGTCAATTTGTCCTTTCTCGACTTTCAAATTCACCCACACATTCATACAATCGGCCAATCGTGTCTCGAGGTTTTCGGTCACGGTTCTCTAGCACATGTAGCCTTATGGCTGACAAGTACCTCCGTTGTCGAATTTCAGCGAGACCTTTCACTCGCACAATTTTCCAATCACACTGAACTGAAAAAGTTGTTGGGGGTTTGTTCCCAAAACTTATCCAGCTCATTAGTCGAGATCAGACCCCTCCCATAAAAACACGAGAAAAATGAAAGTTCCTGAAAGTTGAAATAATACTTCTGGGCATTTCCCCAGTTACTCTACTATATAATCTACTGAGTCAGGGGAAGGATAAAATTCTCTGTGTTACAACTTTTCAAAAATTGAAGAAGGGAGGAAAAGCTACCAAAACCAAAATTAACTACTTTACCCTATTTGGTGGATCTTTGCGCAGATTTGGGGAAAAAAGGAAAACTATTAACGTTTCATTCTTATGATTCGGTTTTACAAAAATAAAAGTTCAATTTAGTATGTTAACACTTGCAGCACTACGCTGCACAGTGTGTTTCATAACGAAGTATGGCGTTCACACGTGCCATTTCTATTGTTCTCCTCTGTGATATGTGTATGTGTGTGTACAGTGTTATGTGTGTGATATCCTGCTTGTGTAGTGTGTGTAATGAGGTGTGTGCATGATGATGAGTGTAAAGATGATAGTTGTAATGATGATAAGGGGTGAATGATGGTAAAGGTATATAAATTTAAGCATGTGTGTAAATGATGATAATGATGTGAATGTCGATAAATGAGAATGATGATGTTAGTGAGTGACGAAGTATGACATTCAATTTAAGTTAATGGTGTGCGAGTCTCCAGAGGCTTTTGGCTCGACACACCAAACGCCGACATCAGTTCAGCTCATCCGCTGATTACGACATGCACCTATTTTGTCAGTTGCTCAAAGCTATGTTTCGATCACATTGCTAAGAGCAAACAACGGAGAAATGATGGGACGAAGAAATGATAGGGAAGGGTTTGAGGAAAAGAGAGGGATATCGAAATGTAAATAACTATATGTAAGAAAGGTTTTTGTTGCGGGAAAATTTACCGTAACAAGGTGCCTCAGGCGCCGATGGTTCAGCCCGACATTGTGGCCTTGTTGCTGAGCATTCAAGGCCAGCTAACAGGACTACAAAGTCAGATAAGGGAGCAAGACGTAAGAGTAGATCACCTCTACTCCTTGGTGCCTGGTCAAGCGCAACATCATGGTTAAAGACGCGCTGCCGAAGACGCGCCGTAAGATCCTAGCTGTGAACGTAAATTCGCTGATTAGGATCGAACGAAGAGATAATTTGTTCCAGTTGTTAAAAGACCACAGTCCCGATGTGTTTTTGGCTAGCGAAACCAAGCTAAACCAGAAACATAGATAGCCTTAATTGATCGACCCGACTCTACTCAAGGAAGCGGTGTTGCATCTTCGTACGTAAAGGCATTAATTATAAAGTTATGAACAACAATGATTTGCGTTAGTTCAAAACGCTTGAGGTGTGCGTCATTTGCATCTCTCTCACTCAAGGGAAGCGGGTGTATATGATAGCGGCCTATGCGCCTTGGGCTCCGCAGCCTATCAATTTTATTTCAGAGCTCGAAATTCTTTTTAGGGTAATCAAAATGGGCTTAGAAGAGAACTATTTCATATTGACTGGAAATCTGAACGCCAAACATGAAGATGGAGGAAACCAAACTTATAATTTAAGAGGTAATCATCTTTTTAATTTGATGAATCTTTGCAGTGTTGAGTATGGTGTCGACCTGCTGGCTACTAATAGACCATCGTTCCCAAGGAGTGGCTCTTTTCTGGACCTTATGCTATACGATATAAGACTCACAGTAACAGACAAAGTGGGTAATCACCAGCGAACTTGCCTACAGACAGTCGAGTACGACAATGACCACTGCGGCTTGGCTGCTGTAATACAGATTCCGAACGAGCTTGTGGAGTTGGATGAAGTCGTCCCAACGCACTCCTACAATTACAGTAGGATGCATTGGCCACGCTTCACCGATGAACTATAAAGAGAGCTACGTTCGAGTGATATAGCCCCACCAAATAACAGAAATATGACCAACACAGAAATTGAACAAAACTTGCAACAGATGGCCGATATTATTAAACGAACTATGCAACGAACAATACCGAAATACAAAGAACGTGACCTAAACAACGTCTACAGCAACCGGACGATAGACGCACTGCACAGACAGAAAAGTGGACTACTGACAAGACTTTAAAACGTGTACAGACGTTTTACAGACCCGCACGACCTGGAGATTAGGACACTGAAGTCGTCTATTAAAAACGTCAACACCCTGATCAAGGAAAACTACAGGTTATCTATTAATTTGTACTGGGACAACAAAATTCGGGCCGTTAATTCTAGTGACCCTAGCATGTTCCCTCAAAATAATAAGATATTTAGGTCCATGAATCAGAATGACCTCCAGTGTCTTAACTCCAGAGGACAGTAGAGAACAGAGACGTACTTTTGACTGCGCTAATTGATCCAGAGGAGGCCACCTTGGACGATGATTTCTTTATTATCGAAGATCCGCAGGAGAAAGTGGAAACAGTCGGTGCTGCTTTCCAGCAAGTGTATAAGGTGAATACTTGCACTCGCCCGAATCACGACCTGGAGAACAGATCCTTCGTTCACCATCTCTACTTGAGGAACGATATAACTACTTGGCGATCCGAGAACCGCGGTCTCACCCGGTTTGATGACGATTTCTTGGCAAACACCATAATCGCAACAATTATGTACTAAGTAACTTACAGATTGAGGCTATTGACATTTATACCACACTACTCAACAACGTGCTGAATAATGCATATTATCCAGTGCGTTGGAAGACAGCTGTGGTGGATCCTCTCCCGAAAAAGGGGAAGGACAACTCCAATCCGGCGAATCTCCGGTCGATAAGTCTTCTTAAAAGCATCAGCAAGGTATTCGAGAAAGTCATTAATAGAGCTCTGGCCAAATGGGCTGCGGACAAAAATATCATTCCGGATAATCAGTTCGGTCTTAAAGCGGGACATGACACCGTTCATGCTGCGTCCAAACTCGTTTCAGACATCCAATGGAACAAATGCAAAAAATAATGCATGGGTGCTGTTCTGGCGGACCTAGAGAAGGCCTTCGACACCGTATGGTTAGAAGGTTTGTATCTAAAACTCACCAGACTAGGCATCAGTAAACCAATGTTGTATATGCTTTATGATATGCTTAACGGTAGTAAGTTCGTTGTGAAAAGTGGCATTGTAACTTCTACCACCACATTCGAAATCAAAAACGGTCTCCAACAGGGAGCGGTCAACTCGCCGATTCTTTTTAGCATTTACACCAGCGATCTGATCGGATTCAAGATGATTCAGCGATATTGTGACGACTGGAAACTGAAAATAAATGTCCAGAAGTCGGAAACAATTCTGTTCCGAACTCCGTTGGCCAGGGCATCGCGTGATACGTGTAAAAATTGGCGTAAAATGGTCATAGTTGACACCGGCGGACAGCGTTTGGCGAACAAAAGTGTAGTGAAGTACCTCATGATCTGGTAAGATCAGTATTTGTATTTCAATAGACATATGAATGCTGCTCTGACCAGAGCCAGGGGGCCTTCGCCCTGACAAAACGGCTGTTTTACAGCAGTCGGCTTGACCCCAGGGTAAAGGTTATTTGCTACATGGCCCTCATACGGCCAATGATCGTCTATGGCTGTCCTCTGTGGTTTAACATTGCCCCTTCCCAAATGGAGAAGATTCGGGTGTTCGAGAGACAGTGTCTTCGACGTTGCCTCGGTTTGCATCGGACACCAAAATCTTCTTATATACACTATTATTCTAACGAGGTCCTGTACAACGGGGCTCGGATCAACAGGATTGACAATTTCGTGATAAAACTTGTTCGAGGCCATGCTGCGAGAGCAATGATTTCTGACAACAATCTGATATTCGGGGCGTTCTATCCAAACCAGATGAACTTTGAGGAAGCACGCTTGAGCGGCTTTATCCCACCAGAGGCATTCCTCTATCTTGACAAGTGCGGTCTCATACAATATAAATTGGCAGTACCGCTTATCTACCACGTCAGACGAAGTACTGTAGACCGGCGGCTCCTATATGAACGAGACATCCTCGCTCAAGGCGGAGCGGAGCTCCTTCGGTAGGGTTGTGTCCGAACAAGACCGTATTCATATTGTGAAGCAGGAGAATCAGTTTTGGTGGCTTCAAACGGCATTTGACCGTGGGTAGTCGGGGGTGGGGTATTTTTTGCCTTGGCCGGCCTACACTTAAATAGTTGTTTTAGTCTTAGGTCTTAGTTTGAAGCAGAGTAGGCGTCGGCATAAAAAAAAAATTTAGATAAAAAAAAAAAAAAAAGAAAGAAAAAAATACACAGTTTAAAAAGCTGTAGATTTTATGCTGCTGTGGCTGTTATAGTTTTTAAGTAAATGTAGGTAGTTTAGGTTTATTTTTAAGTCTAATTTTTATTTTTAGTTTTAGGTTTTATAATTGAGGACATAGTATTAAGTAGTATGTAAGTAACACAAAAAAAAATATGAAAAGTCTATGGCCTTAGTTTCTTTTTAAATATTTTCTAATAATTAAAAAAAAAAATAAAGAATAAAAAAAAAAAATTGATCATAGGCCGAAAGGCAGTTATCTTATAAGGTCATGAATTACTTTGAGCGCTCGCTTAGGGCCAGTAAGTTATATACATATAAGTAGTAGTAATTAGGCTAATTTTCCATTTTTTGTCAAATAAAAAAAAAAATCATGTCCGGCTGTTAATCCAGAGGTTCGAGTTCGAATCCCAACAGAGGCAAAAATGTGTTTTCCACGGGTATCGCCTTTCGCGAGGATTTGGCAAGTCCTCCGTTAGTATTCATTGCCATTAAAAGCGCTTTCTCGATTAGCCGTTCGGAACCGGCAGAAAATTGTAGGTCCCCTCCATTCCCTCACAAGGTTTGGTTGTGAGAAATGCGCTAGGCCCAAGGGCTCCTCGCTCTGTTGCGCCACCCTATTTATGTTTTTTTTGTACGTCGACGATTTACTGGTTTTATCAAATAATCCAGAACGAGAGAAGCTATTGAAGAAGGAACTGCACAAACATTTTCAAATGAAGGATCTTGGAGAGGCATCATTAATACTGGGTATAAAAGTAAATCGTGATAAATCAAGTGGTTCTGTTACCATCGATCAGTTACAATACACTGCTGAGATCATCGAACGTTTTGGGATGAGCAGTGCAAATCCAACACTAATGCCAATGGATTTAAATCAAAAGATGAGCGAAGAGATGTGTCCAAAAACTGATGAAGAGCGGTATGACATGCGAAACGTTCCATAAAGAGAGGCAATTGGCAGCTTACAATTTGCTGCGCAGGTAACTCGACCAGACATTAATTATGCAATTCACTTTTACTATGCAATTAACTATTAACTACCTTAGCTATATTTATTTATTTATTTTAAAGGAACAATAAATAGAGGAATCACATACACCAAGTCAACTGCTGATTTAGTTGGCTACTGTGATTCGGATTGAGCTAACGATCTCGACAGTAGAAATTCGACCACTGGCTACGTCTTTATAATGCAGGGTGGAGCAATATCTTGGCGAACAAGAATGTAACGAGGCATTTGTGGCTTCGTCACATGCTATAAGTATGCAATGGTAAATTGCTTAAGCACCACCCTCTAGTGTCCGAAACCAATTTCATCATCGGCGCCACCAACCACCGACAAGTCACCATGCAACGGATAGCCGAGGCACGCACCAATAGTACTATACTGAGGTATACCACAGCGTGGTAGGATGTGCGATTAACAACAACATTGGTGGGACAGGCAAAGTACACACGGCATAGGTAAATGGCAATGGGGAGAGAGCTTAAAGGTGAGCATAGATACACACTGCTTATGGGCTGCACACGACACCGCAGTGACACACGTACATGTGGGATAGCCTCGATGAGGTAATTACATTGTTGTGCGTATTAAGCAGCAGCATGGCAATTTCACCGTGTGTTATTTTTATATGGGCTGCACACGCTACCAAGCATGAAAACGAGTATAAATAGGGCAGCCAAATGAGAAAATCATCAGTCCGCCGGCATCGGCCCAAGTGAGCAGCTCGGCCACAAGTAAAGGGAAAATTAGTTCCGCCGCATATGATACGAAGGTAAAGGTATGAAGGTAATATAAAAAAATATATTTGTTTATTAAGTATTGTGCCACAGGGGGTGGATACTAGTACCCGTAGATCCGACCGGTCATAGCTTGAGCTTCTAACCTACCAAGGCTTTCGGGCGCTTGTTGTTTTTAACCTACCAAGGCTTTCGGGCGCTGGTATTTTTTAACCTATAAAGACTTTCCGGTGCTTGTGGTTCCTAACCTACCAAGGCTTTCGGGCGCTTGTTGTTTTTAACCTTCCAAGGCTTTCGGGCGCTTGTTGTTTTTAACCTACCAAGGCTTTTGGGCGCTTGTTGTTTTTAACCTACCAAGGTTTTCGTGCGCTTGTTGCTTCTAACCCACCATGGCTTTCGGGCGCTTGTTGTTTTTAAGGCCTTCGGGCGCTTGTTGTTTTTAACCTACCAAGGCTTTCGGGCGCTTGTTGTTTTTAACCTACCAAGGCTTTCGGGCGCTCTTTGTTTATAACCTACCAAGGCCTTCGGGCGCTTGTTGTTTCTAACCTACCAAGGCTTTCGGGCGCTTGTTGTTTTAAACCTACCAAGGCTTTCGGGCGCTTGTTGTTTCTAACCTACCAAGGCCTTCGAGCGCTTGTTGTTTCTAACGAACCAAGGCCTTCGGGCGCTTGTTGTTTCTAACCGACCAAGGTCGTGCTTGTTAACGGGCCTATAGGGTGTATTGCCACGATTGCCGTGCCACTGGTGGCCGAATAAATAACCAGACTTAACACAAGCTTATTCTTTTCTTCCTAGGTGACGAGACTGCTAGAGTGTTGACGCCCACACACGGGACTGGGTACACCTCAGCCGCACCGGAAGTCTTGTACCCCACTTATCCTCATAGGACGTTTCCCGATACGTTCGGAGGTACCCGCACCCGAAATTAAACTACATATATATATAAAACAAAACATTGTAAATTGTAATAATATTTAAGATAAGCTCTAATAAAGAGAGAGTTTCAGACCTATTGTGAATTTTCGCGTGTTTATTTCACAGACCTTGGCCAGCCGCGAGTTTAACCCCGGCTGGAAACTAAAGCACGTCACAAGAAGACAACAGACAGTTGCCTTATCGACTACTGAAGCAGAATTCATGGCAATGACCGAGGCTATATACAAGAGGCAAAATGGTTTAAATATCTCAGAGCGGAATTGATTCCAAACGCATCGAAGACGATCCCGATTTATTGCGACAATCGAGGAGCGATTGATTTAGCCACAAATAATAACTATTCAGCTAGAACAAAGCACATCGACATAAAGGCAAATCATATTGTTCTTTCAGCCAAAGAGAAAGATGTCAGCATTTATCAAGTATCAACCGAAAGTATGCCTGCAGATATCTTAACAAAACCAGTTGCAAAACCGAAATTGGTATCTTTTTTAAACTGTTTTGGTATGAATACGTTTACTAAATTAAAAGGTTATATTGATCAATATTTAATGAATTTAATGAATTTAATGAATTTAATAAATTAAATATTTAAAGAATTTAATGAATTTGAATGTATACATTTATAAATATATATGTATCTGAAAAGAATAATTAATTCAGGGAGGATGTTGCATTGAATGCGGTCGTCGAATATGTCATAGAATATGTCAAACGAATGTCAATGAGTAGAAAAAATTTGTCTTTCCTTTCTTCCGCCAACTATCGCACGTAATGGCTGTGTTTTATTTCTCGAAAGTTTAATACTTATCTTAAATAATCACCAACAGAAATGTAAGTCTGTGTAACTGAAGGATAATTTAACATACAGTTGAAAATATTAAAATAAATATTTGAAACCGGTCAAGTAACTTTAATGTGCCCGTTCTTGTTCCTGTTTCTGTTCCCGTGGAATTATAGGGATGAAATATAGTCTAAGTTACTAATGGAGTGGGATAATATAGCATCACTGATGCTGAAAGAATTTTTGAAATTAATCCAGTAGTTTCTAAATTTCTTTTCCCAACCCCGTTCCTGTGGGAATATGGGTATTAAATCTTGACAGTAACCATCTCTGGGCTAAACTATGTCAACCCTGGAAATTTCATAAGAATCCGTTGGGTGGCTTGGGAGTCTATACCGGACATACATACAAACAAACATACATCCTCTCTTATATATATAGATAGAGAGATAGATAGATAGATAGATAGTAAGATAGATTTTTTTTTTTTTTTTTTTATAATTAACGCGCACATCAAGGGGTTATGACTACCCTTATAATGTTATTAAACACAGTGCGAGCATTTAGGAAAATAGGAGAGGATTTGAAAGGAGACACCGATGCACGTTCATCAATGATAGCTCGATGTGTCTATCAAAGTGTCAATATCATATATACGCAGATGATGTCCAAATTTATCAAACATTTAACAAAAGTTCGACTATTGTAAGCGTGTCTGATATGAACAAAGACTTAAGTAACATTGCGAAATGGTCAGAAATAAATCAGCTGAAACTAAATGCTAGTAAAACCAAAGCGCTTGCTGTGAGTTGTGTTTAAAATTAAACGGCTCAGAAATACAGTTTTGCAATAAAATTAAAAACCTGGGTCTCATCTTAAATGATCAGCTGTCCTGGACAGATCATATCAACAAGGTGGTGTCAAAAATTTACGGCATTCTTCGAGGCTTAAATCCTACTGCACGGTATTTGCCAACAGAAGTAAAGCTGCAATTAGTGAAGTCATATATCGTCCCCGTGTTTTTGTATGGATGTGAAATTTTTCCAAATATGGACTACCAGTCGCAAAGAAAAATTAATGTTGCTTTTAATAGTTGTGCCAGGTTTATTTTTAATAAGAACCGTGGTGAGCATATTTCTCATTTAGCTGCTCAAATCATGAGTTGCTCCTTAGAAGGCTTTTCAAGTATAGAACAGTATTGGCTCTTTTCAACATTATCAACAGCAGAACACCGAGTTATTTATATGACAAATTAGTTTTTTTTCACGATCCTTAAGAACAAATCAAATCATACCTTTTAGGTACAAATATTTAATAAGCCAACGTCAATTGTTTGTAAATGCAATATCCCTGTGGAACAATCTGCCAACCCGTATTAAAAATATTAGTAATCCCTATATGTTTAAAAAAAGACTTTTCGAACACTTTGCAACAAGTTATTGATGATTTCAGCTAAACCTAAATAAAAATAAGATAAGCAAAAATCCAGTTTGTATTCTCTCCCATATTCTCTTCCTATATTCTTTTCTTTTCTTCCTGCTGTCTTCTTTCTTTTCCTACTTTTAATTTATTAATTAATTAAGACCTAGATTTAGTTAAAATAACATTGTAACAAAGAACATAACTGCACTATCCAAAAAGTATTTTACTTATAAGTGCAGAAATACATAAATAAATGAATAAATAAATAAATAAATAAATACTTGACTGTACGCCCGAAGTTGGGCTCAAGGCAGAACTGATGAGCATTCCTAGCGAGGCGGGTGCTGCGGCTAAATTGTTTCAAGGGAGGAATGCAGCTGGCTATTTCACTAGAGCACTGTTTGTGAAAAAAGCGATAAAAGAGAGAGAGACAGGTGACGTTTCGACGATGTCCAAGAGAATCAATCGATTCTACTATTGAACTATCACCTATCAATCTTAACGCTCTATTTTGTACCCTATCAAGTACTCGCAAAGATGTTTGAGAAGTACCTGACCAGATATGAGAGTTATACTCCAGTTTTGGGCGGATGAAGGCCTTATAAATTGTAGCCAGATCAGAAGGGGTGAAAAACTTCCTGCATAGTCTCAAGAAGCCTAAGCATTTAGCAGCGTTCTTGGCGACTTCAAATATGTGGTCGTTCCAACGAAGATCATCGTTTACACACATACCAAGTACTGACAGCTTTTCGGTTTCTACGATGCAGGTACCATTCATAGATAATGGCAATGGGGGAATGTTAAGCTTCAACGACAAGAGACAGCATTAAGTTTTCGAAGCATTGAATTCTACTCGGTTCATAAGACCCCATGCAACAATGCTGTCAAGGTCAGAATTCAATGAGTTTATCATACGCAACCGTTCCAGTTCCACATCCGAAGAGCAGGGACGTGAATTTGGAAACGAATATGAAAAGCTGAGGGTCGAGTCGTCAGCAAAACAGTTAAGTGGATTAGAAGTTTCAGACAAGAGATCATTAATGAAAATGAGGAAGAGAGTCGGAGACAAAAAAAAAAGATAGTATTTTTTGCCTTACTTTTTGGTCATGTAAAAGCTTAGTCCTTTGTATTTGAGCATTACAGATATTTCTAGCCCGTTTGAAAAAAATTTCGGTTTTCTACAGTCGGGTAGTCTTTAAATTTTCGAAAACTACTTTCTCGATCCCTAATCGCCTCTTTACAGCTTGAATCAAACCACGAATTCTCTTTGGGGATGATACTTTTTAATTTGTGAGGAACAAAATTTCTCATGCCGTTGAGAATTACGTTAGATATTGTGGCCTCAGTATGTAACCACAATAAAAGGCTTTATTTTAAGCGGTTTTGTATATTAACTTTTATTATACAATTAAATTAGGTTAATAATTATAAAGGACTAAAAGCAAAACTATTTTAGAATTTACACTCTTTATCGGCTCGACACAAGAAATCAGAATGGCCGACTTTTACATTCCATTCGTTTGTCTAACCTACGTTCCATTTCCTTTACAGTAGTACTACTTCGTACGTTCCATTTTCATTAGAGTAGTACTTACATTCCACACGACGGTAGTGGACTGTAGGCAGCACTTTATTTGTGGCTGTGTTCAGCCGCTACATCACTCCCCGCCGTATGGAAGTTAGTACTACCCTATTACAATGCGTAATGAACATTTTTCAAACTACGTGTTACAATATTTAATGAATTATTTAAGTGAATATCGAATGCATGAATATTAATTGAGATGGAACGTTACTTGTTTTTGTCTTGTAGCGGTTGAATCATCGCTGCTCATATAAAAGGCCGGTTTCACTCGATCTATCGATATTATGTTTTCTTTACCTTTGATTAATATCGTGAAAGTTTTTTCTGATCGTTTAATTACTTCGAAAGGGCCTGTATACGGCTGGTTTAGACTACCGCGATTCACCTCCTCACGCACGAAAACGTATTTGCAGTTTTTTAAATCTTTTGGTACAAAAATATATTTTTGCTCGCGATTTCTATTAGATGACGGTCGAGTTTGCGATATAGCTTCTGTTATTTCGCGAGCTGTTGACGAATTAACAATTGGATTTAATGGTTTAGGCTCGATTATTTCTGCTGGTAAACGTAAGTTTTGTCCATACAATAATTGAGCGGGTGTTACATTTATATCATCAATTATCGTTGAACGTATACCAAGGAGTATCCAGGGCAGGTTCGAAAACCAATTCTGTTTATCTTCATATGCTCGAAGTGATTCTTTCAGTTGTCGATGAAATCGTTCGACCGACCCGTTTGCTTGAGGATGGTATGTGGTAGTTCTTAATCGTTTAGTCCCGAGAATTTCAGTTATTTCTTTAAACAGACTGGATTCAAATTGGCTTCCTAGATCGGTCGTGATCGTTTGCGGAGCCCCAAATCTAGCGACCCAGTTTTGTATAAAAGCAGATACGACTGTGGTAGTGTTCATATTTTTCAACGGAATGGCCTCGGGCCAAGATGAAAATCGGTCTTTTATTGTTAGTAGGTAAGTAAAACCTTGTGAATGTGATAACGGTCCAACTAAGTCCATATGAATGTGTGCGAAACGACCTTCTGGAACTGGAAAAGTTCCATGTTTTGACGTAGTGTGTCTTGAAATTTTCGATTTTTGACAAGCTAAACAGCTTTTTGTCCATCGGTTAACATCGCTGTTCATTTTTGGCCAGAAGTATTTTTCCGTAATTATTTTACGCATAGCCTTTGAACCAGAATGTGAGAGTCTGTGATGGTTGTCAAAAATTGTTCGACGAAAAACGTGTGGAATAAATGGACGGTTCTTTTCCGTGGTAGTTTCGCAAGATATTTCGACTTCGTTGATAGGAATGTAAATTTTTTGTAATTTGAAAGACGTTTTCGTAAGTTTTAACAGTGATTGAAGCTCTTCATCGTTTTCTTGCTCTTTTAAGAGATTAGGTATACTGACATTATTGAAATCGATTAATTCGATATGTGATCGCGATAGCGTATCGGCGACGATGTTCTGAATACCCTTGATATAACGAATATCAGTTGTAAATTCAGCGATAAACTCTAGATGGCGCGTTTGACGAGGTGATTTTTCAGTTTTCGAACAGATTGCGTTTGTGAGTGGTTTATGGTCGGTAAAGACAGTAAACTCTCTTCCTTCCACGTAGTACCGAAAATGCTTGACGTTCCTGAAAATTGCGAGAAGTTCGCGATCGAATGTGGAGTATTTTCTTTCAGCCGGACTCAAACGTGTTGAGAAAAAACCTAAGGGCTCCCAAAAGTTATTGTGGAATTGTTGCAGCACTCCTCCGATAGCATCGTTAGAGGCATCCACCGTTATACTAATGGGTGCTATGGGCTTTGGATGAAAAAGCATTGTTCTTTGCGACAAGTCTCTTTTGAGAACTTGGAAAGCCTGTTCACAATCGTCTGTCCACTGTAAGTTTGGTTTTTTTGTTTCTTTTTTTTCGTTTTTTATGTTTTTTAATTGTTCGTAAAGAACTTTGGCCTTGCTAGCCATGCTTGGCATAAAGCGGTTGTAAAAGTTTAACATACCGAGAAAACGTTGAAGTTTTTTGATTGAGTTGGGGCTAGGAAACTCGTTGATGGCTTTTACACGATCCTCAGAAGGAGTGATTCCTTTGCTAGAAACGCAATAGCCTAAAAAATTGAGTTCAGCTACGCCTAGCTCGCATTTTGCTAGATTGACGTTGAGCCCATGTTCTTGTAGCTTTTTGAAAACCTCTCTTAAGTGTATTTTGTGTTCTTCGACGGACTTACTCGCGACTAAAACGTCGTCCAGGTAAACGAAAACAAAAGGAAGGTTACCTAAAATATCGTTCATCAGAAGGTTGCGTGTTCATATCACGTCGGGGTCACCAATTTGTGGCCTCAGTATGTAACCACAATAAAAGGCTTTATTTTAAGCGGTTTTGTATATTAACTTTTATTATACAATTAAATTAGGTTAATAATTATAAAGGACTAAAAGCAAAACTATTTTAGAATTTACACTCTTTATCGGCTCGACACAAGAAATCAGAATGGCCGACTTTTACATTCCATTCGTTTGTCTAACCTACGTTCCATTTCCTTTACAGTAGTACTACTTCGTACGTTCCATTTTGCACATTTATTCATTTATTCATCTATCGAGTTTCCTCTTACAGATATCATAAGCTATAATAACAATAGTTTATAATGTTCAATTACTTCATTCTTAAACAATTTTCTTTCCTTTGTAAAATCAATTTTATCACAAAGAGAATTAAATAACTTCATACATCTAGTAAATGGTTCATTAAGAGCATAATTACATCTATGATGAGGAATATAAAAAATATTTCTGGGCCGAATACTTCTTTCCGGAACATAAATATTCAAATGACTTAAAACAACGGGACATTTTATGTGATAAGACAATATATCATAAATAAACATAATGCAATTTACACCGCGACGGCTTTCTAAACTGTCAAGACTAATTAGAGCACATCTAGTGGAGTAAGAAGGCATCTCTGGTAAATTCCACCGGAGTTGTCTAACTAAGAACCTTGTAAAGGATTTTTGTACTTTTTCAACACGATTTTTTGAAACAATGTAATGAGGATCCCAAACTACTGAAGCATGTTCCAAATAGGGTCGTACAAGTGACGTATAGATCGCTTTTATTGCATAGGGGTTCGAAAACTCAGAGCAGTTTCTTTTTAGAAAACCAAGCATTGAATTTGCTTTCGCAACAACGAAGTCAACATGCAGAGTAAAATTTAATTTCGGGTCAAATAACACACCAAGATCTTTTACCTCAGACGACCTGTTCAAAGTAATATTTGAAATTGAATAATCATATAATATAGAGGTTGTAGATCTACTAAAAGATAAAATATTACATTTGGAAACGTTAAGAGAAAGATAATTGTCATCACTCCACTTTACTATTGCATTTAAGTCTTTCTGTATTTCGTAACAGTCACCAATGCTTTTAACTGATGCGAAAAGTTTGAAATCATCCGCAAATAACAATCCACTTGAGAATCTTAGTAGCGAAGGCAGTTCATTAATATATACCAGAAACAGTAAAGGGCCAAGATGGCTTCCTTGGGGAACTCCTGAAGAAACATTCATAATTCCCGACTCGGAATCAAAGATTTTGACAATTTGCTTTCTGTTTGTCAAATAGCTACAAATCCACTGAAGGAGAGTTGAGTGAATACCGAAAACCTTTAACTTTTTTATCAAAACCTGGATGCATAAGCTATCAAAAGCTTTTTGAAAGTCTGTATAAATGACATCAACTTGTTGTCCAGACTCAAGAGAATTAGCAACATAATTTGTAAACAACGATAAGTTTGTTGTTGTGCACCTGCCGTTAATAAATCCATGTTGAAATGGGGAAATATGTTCCTTTATATGAAAAAACAACTTGTTCTTAACAATAAGCTCAAATAATTTAGGTATTGCTGAAAGCTTAGAAATACCACGATAATTTTCAACCTTATGCTTATGTCCAGCTTTCAGTATAGGTGTAATGAATGAAAATTTCCATTCATTGAGAAAAACACCAGCAGAAAGAGAAGCGTTGAAAATTATTTGAAGAGGTTCATGTAATGATTCACTGCACTGCTTTAATAAAAAAGAAGGAATACCATCTGGACCTGCATTCAAGCTCATGTTGAGCATTAAGATTCCTTCAGAAACATCCTCAACAGTTATAAAAAGATGACCCAAATTAACATTAGAGTCCAACACACTATCAGTTAGAGAGACGTCAATAGCTGTATGATTCTTATACACCGTTTCAAAAAATTTTACAAATAAATTACAAGTAGAAGCATAGTCAGAAGAGGTTTCATTCCCATACTCCATGTTTGTGAAAACACCACTATTTTTCTTTTTACTATTAATAAAAGTCCAAAAAGCCTTCGGATTTGATGTTAATTGAGACTGAATATTGACAATATATTGCTTGTATAGAAATTGATTCAAAAAATCGTACTCACGTCGCAGTTGACAATAACGTTTTTTGTCTACTTCAGCTTTAGTTTTCCTGAAAGTCTTAAATGCTTTGTTTTTTACATTTTTTAAATTTCTCAACCTATAATTATCCCACGGTAATTTTGTAATTTTTTTTGTTTGCATTTTGGGAATAAATCTTAAAAATCCACCAAACATTGCATTACGAAAAGACGTATAAATTTCATTTAAATCTGTTCCAGTAAGAACTTCCGCCCAGTTCAGAGAATTAAAATAATCATTTAAATAAACATAGTTCCCTTTAGCAAAAGCAAAATGGTTATCAATTTGATCATTCACAGTATTTGGTGAAGAATAAACATTGAAAAGTTTAAATTTAATTGAAATTGCATTATGAAATAATGTATTATTTAATAAAGGAAATATAGGTTCATTAACTTCATAGGCCAAACTATTACATATAAAAACAAGATCTAGGAACCTATAGAATGAATTATAAAATGAATTTATCTGAATTACATTAAGTGATAATAGTAAATCAATGAATAATACTTCACATTCGTTTCTTACATTATACGGAACCAAACATTTTTCTTCATCACAGTAATTCCAATTGATACCACCAAGATTATAATCACCCAAAATACAAGGAATTTGACTATCATTAAGGTTTTCAATTACATTTTCAATATTTCTGGCATGCATTTCATAAATATCCACGGGGCTCTTTGGTGGTATATAGCTTACAACAAATACAATTTCTTGATTCGATAAACTTACTCTAACACCAAGCTGGTCAATGTTTTCATTGTCGATTTGAAGCTCCATCAGCTGACTTTGAAATTTAGAGAGAACTGCTACAAGAACTCCTCCACCACGATCAGTTGAATTTAGATAACGATCACAACGGTAAACTGTGTAGCAATCGTCAAACAGCTCTTTTGAGTTGATGTGTGTATGAAGCCAAGTTTCGGTAAACACGATGACATCATATTCATGAAATGATGCGGCGAGAAAAAGTTTTTTTATTTTTGTTCTAATGCCACCTGTGTTTTGGTAGTAAACAGAGAGCGAGTTGAATGCAGAGCGTTGAGAAGAAGGGATTAAAGAAGATGAGGAAGCAATAACATTATCGGACGAATGATGTACACAATGATATGATGCAGTTTGCGTGTGGCTACCATTATCATTTATGTATTGGCTATTCTGTTCTCTTTTTTTGGAAAAAAACGGAAATTTTTTACATGAACATCTTGCGGCCAGTTTTCTCCCTTTAATGCATTATCTAAGCAGTCCGATGGTAGACCAAGACGAAAGTTTATGTGCTTCAGCGACGTCATATCAGTGTTACGTTTACACAAGGGGAAGCAGGAAAGTCTATTCTCTGGGACACCCAATTTAATTGCAGCATATGATATGATAGCTTCTGGTTTGGTTGTTGGCGAAAAACGAGAGAGATGCAACCATTTCAAAGTTGGGAGAACTTCCATCAGAGTAAAAGATGAAGAGGTGTCACTGCCGATGACTTTTGTAGGCTGTTTGTTCTTGGTTGTGGGTTGCGAACTAAGGAGAGGTTGGAGAGGTTCCATATTCCGTTCAGTCAATTTATTATTTTGACTATTGCACGGATCATTGACCTCCGAAGACACCGTTTTGAGTTTGGTGCGAAAATCAGTGGAATTCTTTGCGTCATCACATGATTGAATGTTTACATTTTGTTTTTTAATTTTAGGTTTATTAGACTGTGCACTTATGTTTAAACTATTCACTCGATTTAAGTTGCTTTCTAATTGGGTTACCACTTTATTCAAATCATTAATTTTAGAAATCAATGCAAGAGCAGAATTACTAGAGCATGAATTGCATTTCCATGAAAGATTAATGCTTGATTTAACGATTTTAAGGAATTTTTCTGGCACTAAAGTACATTTGTCGTGAAATTTCTGACAACATATTCCACCACATATTACGAAGTCTTTATTGACTATTTCTTCGCACTTCGGACACTTTTCGGCCATGATAAATGAATAATTAAAGAACTTTAAGAGAGCAAAGAAAAAACACGTCTGAACATTTATTTGATATTAGAGCGATTTTCATTAGAGTAGTACTTACATTCCACACGACGGTAGTGGACTGTAGGCAGCACTTTATTTGTGGTTGTGTTCAGCCTCTACAGATATCATATCAGCTGATGCATCAACGTTTCCGTCGAGAAAGCACAATGACCAATTAAAATTTCGAAAGAAATTATTCAGGCCGTCCCAATTGGCTTTCTCGTATTGCCATACAGTTCTTTTGGGGACTTTCTCTTTTGTTACCGTGACGGAGAACGAAAAATCTACCGATATGACACAATGGTCCGATTTGCCTAAAGGAGATGATACTATAACCCTATATTTTTCGGGATGAGAAGTGAGAAATAAGTCAAGAGTATTGGCCGCATGGCCTTCAATATCTGGAACCCGACTGGGCTCATCAACAAGTTGAGTTAATTCGTTAAACTCAGCGAAGATCTCAACATATTTTCCTTCGGGTGTTGTCTGGTCAGAATGTCGAAGCCAACCAGAATTGTGTACATTGAAATCGCCCGCAATTGCGACTTCAGTGTGAGGATAAAGGGAGACAATTCTTATTATGGACTCAGATAGCGCATCAAACTCGTTAGAGGTTGAATTGCTATCTAAATTGGGGCTTCTAATAATGAATGATATGCTTACGGACGGTGAATTTTAACCACATGAAATTAAAGTTCGTATTAGAACAAAGGCCGTATTGTGGTAGAAGCTGGTAAGCAATATCATTTCGAACATAAACGGTGAGGCCATGGGAGGAAAAGAATAGTGGCACTAAGCTATATCCAGGCAGGCTGAACTCTGAGGGATTAGAACCAACACCCGCCTGTGTTTCACTTAGTGCCGAAACAGCTGGCCTGCATTTTGCAGTGTGAGCGTACACAGCAAAGAAATTCGATCGCAACCCCCTAATGTTGCTAAAATCGACCCGAAATTTACCCGACATCACCATTCACAAAAACACACAAAACAAAATATCGAACGCAGACGCTATATAAGTAAAATCAACAAGTGTAAATCTTATTGGGAAACCAAAAAAAAATTACTAGCGGTGTTATGCCCAGCAAGCAATTTGATTTTGGTTCACCAACGGGATCAACACCGTTGATCTCACTATCCGCCTAGCAAAGGCTGAGGATAAGATTATTGATTATTGATTTTACGTTTGTTTTATTGTCTATTGCTTTATTATTAAGTGAACGGGGAATGGTAAGCGGACACTTGGCACGGTGCGTGTTTACGCGTTCGGTAGCAGATCGGCGCTCCGATTTATTTATGTGCATGTGTTGCACTGAAGCACCGTGTGATAGACGATATTTTTAATCTTACTATCAGGCGCGAGAACAAACATTGCAGATGATCTTCCGACTCGTAAACATGCCACATATAATTGACCATGGGAAAAACATTTAACGATTGACTTTGTGACTTATTTATGGTCATAAAGAATGCAAGACGGATCGGAAATGAAAAGGGGAACCTTAAAACTATTTGACTCATTTCAAAAGTTCTTTCGAATTTTAGATAAAGCATTAAAGAGGAATACGTAACATATACTATATTTTATCCGCAAATTCCAACGGGAATAGAGGGACGGGAACCTTAAAAATATAGACCTAAGCAACGCCGTGAAGGGGTATATGAGTAGGTACTCTAAGGCAGCCCAGGGTTTTGAGCGAAGATATTCGCTGACTCATAAGCTTGCTGATATTTGGACTATATGCCTAGTCTGTCACGATAAGTCAACTTTTTTTTGTAAATGGGTCCGTCCTCTTATCTTAGGCTACCTCCCCACCAATTTTCAACCAAATCGGTTCAGCCGATTTTAACATTCGAAAGAACTTTTGAAATTAGTCAAATAATCTTATGAGGTTTGCGTTCCCAATCACGTTCGCGTATTATCCAAAATTCGGAAGAATTTTTGAAATCAGTCAAGTAGTTTTGAGGTTCATTTTTCGTTCCCGTAGGAATATATATAGGGATGAATTATAATCTTAGTTACTAAGGAATAATGTATCATCCTAATGAATTCTTTCGTTCCCGTAGGAATATAGGGATGAATTATAATCCTAGGTACTAAGGAATAATGTATCATCCCAATTCTCAAAGAATTTGTGAAATTTGTTCAGTAGTATTTATGTTAAAGAGGGATAATTTACCATCTAAAAGTTGAAAACACTTTTCAAATCGGTCATGTGGTTTTAAGGTTCCCGTTCTAGCCCGTTTCTGTTCTCATGGGAATATATGGATGAAATATAGTCGATGTTACTGGGGGATAGTGTAGCATCATAAAGCAGAAAGAACTTTCGAAATCTGTCCAGTAGTTTTTAAGTTTGCGTTTCCAATCAAGTTCCCGTGGGAATATGGGGATGAATTAAAGATTATGTTACTTTTGATAATATTTGTTCCAGCTGATCAGTAAAACAGTGAAGCTGCTAGGCTGGCTGAAAAAATTCGAACGCACTCCGGTCTGATTGCGCAATTGGCTATAGAAGCTGTAAACATAGCATTTCATTTGAATCGAACTTTCAGGAGTGATTGAAGTTCGAACGCAGATTTTTTCATGCTACTTTCTCTACTATAATTTGATTATACTATGATTTTCTACATTTTAAAATAGGAGGTTCGTAAGTAAGTTAAGCCTGCTTTACTGAGAAACGCCCAGTTAAATTTAGCAACTAGTAAGTCCCGGAGCAATGCTATAGTATATACCATGGTAAAGTTCTTCATAATTTTTGTAATACTTTTACGACCGTCAGAGTCATGGGCAGAAACAATTTTTAAAACAATTCCAATGCAAAACAGAACTTACAGTTAAGTTAAAGAACAAATAAAACATAATAAGTTAAAATTCAAAAACAAGTATTTTTCAGCTCCTGATGACTTTAAACTGCAACGTCTTTTTTTTTTTTTTATAATAAACGCGCACATCAAGGGTTTATGAATACCCTTATAATGTTATAGAGTGCGAGCTCTTAGGAAAATAGGAGAGGATTTGAAAGGAGACACCAATGCACGCTGGTTTTGAATTTTTGTGATTCGTAATGCAGGGGAAATACAGAGACAGGTAAAGCATTCCACATTCGGGTGGTGCGACTGAAATACGAGTCTCTATACTTGACTGTACGTCCGAAGTTGGGCTCATTGTAAAACTGATGAGCATTCCTAGCGAGGCGGGTGTTGCGGCTAAATTGTTTCAGGGGAGGAATGCAACTGGCTATTTCACTAGAGCACTGTTTGTAAAAAAAAGCGATAAAAGAGACTGAGACAGGTAACGTTTCGACGATGTTCAAGAGAATCAATCGATTCTACGATTGAACTATCACCTATCAATTTAAACGCTCTATTTTGTAACCTATCAAGTAGGCGCAAAGATGTTTGAGAAGCACCTCACCAGATGTGGGAGTTATACTCCTGTTTTGGGCGGATGAAGGCCTTATAAATTGTAGCCAGATCAGAAGGGGTGAAGAACTTCCTGCATCGTCTTAAGAAACCTAAGCATTTAGCAGGGTTTTTGGCGACTTCAAATATGTGGTCGTTCCAACGAAGATCATCGTTTACACACATACAAAGTACTGACAGCTTTTCGGTTTCTTCGATGCAGGTTCCATTCATGGATAATGGCAATGGGGGAATGTTAAGCTTCAACGACAATAGACAGCATTGAGTTTTCGAAGCATTGAATTCTACTCGGTTCATAAGACCCCACGAAACAATGCTGTCAAGGTCAGAATACAATGAGCTTATCATACGCAACCTTTCCAGTTCCAGATCCGAAGAGCAGTGTGACGAAGCGTCACAATTTCTTTTTTATCTATCTCACCCATAACACCGCACTAAAAACAATACACACATTTATTTTTCTATCAGCCCACATTCCAAGGCCAAACGTCGCTTGCCTACCGAACATGTACATTCCTTCATGGAGATTTGCAATAGCAATCCCCATCCCACTGCTTATCGCAAAATTAACACACACTCCAAGGCCAAACATTGCTTAACAATCAGAAGTGTGCATTCCTGTATGGAGATTTACAATAACAACAGCCATCTCGCTGTTGATCGCAAAATAAACACACACTCCAAGGCCAAGTTGTGTTTACTTTTCCACGGCGTACCTTTCATGTGCATTTCTGTATGGAGAAATGCATGGGCAAATTGACATCGAATTTTTATATGGAAATGTGTCGTTGCATTATAAGTCACATTTTGTTTTGGTGGCAAAAGCTATGAATAGGGGTGAAGTGGTCACCAAAAATCAGAAAGAATTTTATTCGCTTTCTCCTATTCCGTGTAAAGAGAATTCCAATCACTCCGGTTATCCAAGCTGAGTGTTTGGTATTGCCTTTAATATTTTTGATTTTGGACTTTTACAGTCTCCGTGTGAAGAAAATTCCACTCACTCCGGTTATCCAAGCTGAGTGTGTGGTATTGTCTTTAATATTTTGATTTTGGACTTTTACAGTCTCCGTGTGAAGAAAATTCCACTCACTCCGGTTATCCAAGCTGAGTGTGTGGTATTGTCTTCAATATTTTGATTTTGGACTTTTACAGTCTCCGTGTGAAGAAAATTCCACTCACTCCGGTTATCCAAGCTGAGTGTTTGGTATTGCCTTTAATATTTTTGATTTTGGACTTTTACAGTCTCCGTGTGAAGAAAATTCCACTCACTCCGGTTATCCAAGCTGAGTGTGTGGTATTGTCTTTAATATTTTGATTTTGGACTTTTACAGTCTCCGTGTGAAGAAAATCCCACTCGCTCCGGTTATCCAAGCTGAGCGTTTGGCATTGTCTTTATTATTTTGGTTTCGGACTTTTACAGTCTCCGTGTGAAGAAAATTCCACTCGCTCCGGTTATCCAAGCTGAGCGATTGGTATTGTCGTTATTTTGCTTTTTGACGTTTTACAGTCGCAATACCAGAAGGAATCCCAATCGCCCCGGTTATCCAAACTGAGCGGTTGGTATTGCCTTTATTATTCTGTGTACCACTCGCCCCGGTTATCCAAGCTGAGCAAGTGGTGCCGTCTTTGACGTGTAGTCACCGTAGAGGACACTTCCCACGAAATCCGCCGACGCCGACAAAGTGTTGTGCCTCTGAGCCGACGCAAGCACTTTCCACGAAGTCCGCCGCCGCCGATAAATTGTCCTACCGTACGCCATAAAGCAGGCGTTTCCTACGCAGTCCGCCGCCGCCGATAAATTGCTCTGCCTTGCATACAACGCAGACCTTTCCTACGAAATTCGCGGCTGCCGATAGAGCGCCCTGCCTAAACGCAGAACCAGCAAAGAAGTCACCGCCGCCACACCGAGGAAGAAGTAGCCGTAGGACAACGCCAGACCAGAGGGAAGACATCCTTTTGCTGAAGCGAGGACCTGTACCAGCCGCCTTGGGTTAGCACCATAATTGTGCTTTGTTCGAGTAATTATCAAACGTGCTAAAACTTGCAAGAATTGTAACAGAAAATTGTAAAACTTATCCTGATGAGACTTTATAATAAAATTAGAATTATAATTTGAAATTGACCGTTTCCGCGTCTTCATTTTGAGAAGTTGGACCGCCGAAACCCAAGTCTTACGACGCTTCCTTGGGTAGACCTTGGACACCCTGAGTATACCCCAGCCTGAGCAAAAGAAGCATCACAGCAGGGACGTGAATTTGGAAACGAATATGAAAAGCTGAGAGTCGAGTCGTCAGCAAAACAGTTAAGTGGATTAGAAGTTTCAGACAAGAGATCATTAATGAAAATGAGGAAGAGAGTCGGAGACAAAACAGAGCCCTGGGGCACACCAGCATTTATTAAGTGGGTATCAGACTTGAAGCCATCCAACACAACTTGTATTGAACGGTCGGAAAGGTAATTTCTAATCCAACGAAGAAGAGACTCATTGATACCAAAAGCACGCATTTTCGATAAAAGAGCCTGATGCCAAACTCTATCAAATGCTTTAGAAATATCAAGCGCAATAATCTTACTTTCTCCAGAACAATGTAAAGATTGGTTCTACTTTTCGGTGAGATAAGCCATCAAATCACCAGTGGACCATTTGCTACGAAAGCCGTACTGACGGTCATTAAGAAGCTTTCGTTCTTCAAGATATCTCATAAGTTGACGGTTTATCAACTTTTTCATGACCTTGGAAAGAAGGGACGTTAGTGCGATAGTGCAATTGGACGGTAATTGGAAGAGGAGTAAGATTCGCCTTTCTTAGGGACCGGCTGAAGAAATGCAGTTTTCCATCTGCTCGGAAAAATCCCAGCAGAATAGGAAAGATGGTAAAGTGGTTTTGCTAGCGTAGAAGAACACCTCTTCAGAATAACGGCGGGGATACCATCTCGAAAAGCGGATTTATGTATGTTGAGATCTTTGAGGACTCTCGCAACCGAGTGAGTTCGAAAAAATATCTGCTTCATCAAAGAATTTGCAGAATCGAGCTCAGGCGGAGCCAATATGCTATGAGGAAGTGTCGAGTTGGCAGCAAATTGAGCTGCTAGCAAATTATCTTTGTCGATGGAACTGACATACGGAGAGTCATTGAAGAAGAGCGTTGGGACCGATGACGTGGTCGACTTTTTAGTGTTCTTGACAAAAGACCAAAAGTGTTCACTTCCTTTTGGACACAATAGTATTTTTTGCCTTACTTTTTGGTCATGTAAAAACTTAGTCCTTTGTATTTGAGCATTACAGATATTTCTAGCCCGTTTGAACAAATTTCGGTTTTCTACAGTCGGGTTGTCTTTAAATTTTCGAAAACTACTTTCTCGATCCCTAATCGCCTCTTTACAGCTTGAATCAAACCACGAATTCTCTTTGGGGATGATACTTTTTAATCTGTGAGGAAAAAAATTTCTCATGCCGTTGAGAATTACGTTAGATATCATATCAGCTGATGCATCAACGTTTCCGTCGAGAAAGCACAATGACCAATTAAAATTTCGAAAGAAATTATTCAGGCCGTCCCAATTGGCTTTCTCGTATTGCCATACAGTTCTTTTGGGGACTTTCTCTTTTGTTACCGTGACGGAGAACGAAAAATCTACCGATATGACACAATGGTCCGATTTGCCTAAAGGAGATGATACTATAACCCTATATTTTTCGGGATGAGAAGTGAGAAATAAGTCAAGAGTGTTGGCCGCATGGCCTTCAATATCTGGAACCCGACTGGGCTCATCAACAAGTTGAGTTAATTCGTTAAACTCAGCGAAGATCTCAACATATTTTCCTTCGGGTGTTGTCTGGTCAGAATGTCGAAGCCAACCAGAATTGTGTACATTGAAATCGCCCGCAATTGCGACTTCAGTGTGAGGATAAAGGGAGACAATTCTTATTATGGACTCAGATAGCGCATCAAACTCGTTAGAGGTTGAATTGCTATCTAAATTGGGGCTTCTATAAATAAAACAATAATGAATGATATGCTTACGGACGGTGAATTTTAACCACATGAAATTAAAGTTCGTATTAGAACAAAGGCCGTATTGTGGTAGAAGCTGGTAAGCAATATCATTTCGAACATAAACGGTGAGGCCATGGGAGGAAAAGAATAGTGGCACTAAGCTATATCCAGGCAGGCTGAACTCTGAGGGATTAGAACCAACACCCGCCTGTGTTTCACTTAGTGCCGAAACAGCTGGCCTGCATTTTGCAGTGTGAGCGTACACAGCAAAGAAATTCGATCGCAACCCCCTAATGTTGCTAAAATCGACCCGAAATTTACCCGACATCACCATTCACAAAAACACACAAAACAAAATATCGAACGCAGACGCTATATAAGTAAAATCAACAAGTGTAAATCTTATTGGGAAACCAAAAAAAAATTACTAGCGGTGTTATGCCCAGCAAGCAATTTGATTTTGGTTCACCAACGGGATCAACACCGTTGATCTCACTATCCGCCTAGCAAAGGCTGAGGATAAGATTATTGATTATTGATTTTACGTTTGTTTTATTGTCTATTGCTTTATTATTAAGTGAACGGGGAATGGTAAGCGGACACTTGGCACGGTGCGTGTTTACGCGTTCGGTAGCAGATCGGCGCTCCGATTTATTTATGTGCATGTGTTGCACTGAAGCACCGTGTGATAGACGATATTTTTAATCTTACTATCAGGCGCGAGAACAAACAACGCAGATGATCTTCCGACTCGTAAACATGCCACATATAATTGACCATGGGAAAAACATTTAACGATTGACTTTGTGACTTATTTATGGTCATAAAGAATGCAAGACGGATCGCAAATGAAAAGGGGAACCTTAAAACTATTTGACCCATTTCAAAAGTTCTTTCGAATTTTAGATAAGGCATTAAAGAGGAATACGTAACATATACTATATTTTATCCGCAAATTCCAACGGGAATAGAGGGACGGGAACCTTAAAAATATAGACCTAAGCAACGCCGTGAAGGGGTATATGAGTAGGTACTCTAAGGCAGCCCAGGGTTTTGAGCGAAGATATTCGCTGACTCATAAGCTTGCTGATATTTGGACTATATGCCTAGTCTGTCACGATAAGTCAACTTTTTTTTGTAAATGGGTCCGTCCTCTTATCTTAGGCTACCTCCCCACCAATTTTCAACCAAATCGGTTCAGCCGATTTTAACATTCGAAAGAACTTTTGAAATTAGTCAAATAATCTTATGAGGTTTGCGTTCCCAATCACGTTCGCGTATTATCCAAAATTCGGAAGAATTTTTGAAATCAGTCAAGTAGTTTTGAGGTTCATTTTTCGTTCCCGTAGGAATATATATAGGGATGAATTATAATCTTAGTTACTAAGGAATAATGTATCATCCTAATGAATTCTTTCGTTCCCGTAGGAATATAGGGATGAATTATAATCCTAGGTACTAAGGAATAATGTATCATCCCAATTCTCAAAGAATTTGTGAAATTTGTTCAGTAGTATTTATGTTAAAGAGGGATAATGTACCATCTAAAAGTTGAAAACACTTTTCAAATCGGTCATGTGGTTTTAAGGTTCCCGTTCTAGCCCGTTTCTGTTCTCATGGGAATATATGGATGAAATATAGTCGATGTTACTGGGGGATAGTGTAGCATCATAAAGCAGAAAGAACTTTCGAAATCTGTCCAGTAGTTTTTAAGTATGCGTTTTCAATCAAGTTCCCGTGGGAATATGGGGATGAATTAAAGATTATGTTACTTTTGATAATATTTGTTCCAGCTGATCAGTAAAACAGTGAAGCTGCTAGGCTGGCTGAAAAAATTCGAACGCACTCCGGTCTGATTGCGCAATTGGCTATAGAAGCTGTAAACATAGCATTTCATTTGAATCGAACTTTCAGGAGTGATTGAAGTTCGAACGCAGATTTTTTCATGCTACTTTCTCTACTATAATTTGATTATACTATGATTTTCTACATTTTAAAATAGGAGGTTCGTAAGTAAGTTAAGCCTGCTTTACTGAGAAACGCCCAGTTAAATTAAGCAACTAGTAAGTCCCGGAGCAATGGTATAGTATATACCATGGTAAAGTTCTTCATAATTTTTGTAATACTTTTACGACCGTCAGAGTCATGGGCAGAATAAATTTTTAAAACAATTCCAATGCAAAACAGAACTTACAGTTAAGTTAAAGAACAAATAAGACATAATAAGTTAAAATTCAAAAACAAGTATTTTTCAGCTCCTGATGACTTTAAACTGCAACGTCTTTTTTTTTTTTTTATAATAAACGCGCACATCAAGGGGTTATGAATACCCTTATAATGTTATATAGTGCGAGCTCTTAGGAAAATAGGAGAGGATTTGAAAGGAGACACCAATGCACGCTGCTTTTGAATTTTTGTGATTCGTAATGCAGGGGAAATACAGAGACAGGTAAAGCATTCCACATTCGGGTGGTGCGACTGAAATACGAGTCTCTATACTTGACTGTACGTCCGAAGTTGGGCTCATTGTAAAACTGATGAGCATTCCTAGCGAGGCGGGTGTTGCGGCTAAATTGTTTCAGGGGAGGAATGCAACTGGCTATTTCACTAGAGCACTGTTTGTAAAAAAAAGCGATAAAAGAGACTGAGACAGGTAACGTTTCGACGATGTTCAAGAGAATCAATCGATTCTACGATTGAACTATCACCTATCAATTTAAACGCTCTATTTTGTAACCTATCAAGTAGGCGCAAAGATGTTTGAGAAGCACCTGACCAGATGTGGGAGTTATACTCCTGTTTTGGGCGCATGAAGGCCTTATAAATTGTAGCCAGATCAGAAGGGGTGAAGAACTTCCTGCATCGTCTTAAGAAACCTAAGCATTTAGCAGGGTTTTTGGCGACTTCAAATATGTGGTCGTTCCAACGAAGATCATCGTTTACACACATACAAAGTACTGACAACTTTTCGGTTTCTTCGATGCAGGTTCCATTCATGGATAATGGCAATGGGGGAATGTTAAGCTTCAACGACAATAGACAGCATTGAGTTTTCGAAGCATTAAATTCTACTCGGTTCATAAGACCCCATGAAACAATGCTGTCAAGGTCAGAATTCAATGAGCTTATCATACGCAACCGTTCCAGTTCCACATCCGAAGAGCAGGGACGTGAATTTGGAAACGAATATGAAAAGCTGAGAGTCGAGTCGTCAGCAAAACAGTTAAGCGGATTAGAAGTTTCAGACAAGAGATCATTAATGAAAATGAGGAAGAGAGTTGGAGACAAAACGGAGCCCTGGGGCACACCAGCATTTATGAAGTAGGTATCAGACTTGAAACCATCCAATACAACTTCTATTGAACGGTCGGAAAGGTAATTTCTAATCCAATGAAGAAGAGATTCATCGATACCAAAAGCACGCATTTTCGATAAAAGAGCCAAACTCTATCAAATGCTTTAGAAATATCAAGCGCAATAATCTTATTTTCTCCAAAACAATGTAATGATTGGTTCCACTTTTCGGTGAGATAAACCATCAAATCACCAGTGGACTGTTTGCTACGAAAGCCGTTCTGACGGTCATTAAGAAGCTTTCGTTCTTCAAGATATTTCATAAGCTGACGGTTTATCAACGTTTCCATGACCTTGAAAAAAAGGGACGTTAGTGCAGTTGGACGGTAATTGGAAGAGGAGTAAGATTCGCCTTTTTTAGGGACCGGCTGAAGAAATGCAGTTTTCAATCTGCTCGGAAAAATCCCAGCAGAATAGGAAAGATGGTAAAGTGGTTTTGCCAGCGTAGAAGAACACCTCTTCAGAATAACGGCGGGGATACCATCTGGACCACCGGATTTATGTATGTTGAGATCTTTAAGGACTCTCGCAACCGAGCGAGTTCGAAAAAATATCTGCTTCATCAAAGAATTTGCAGACTCGAGCTCAGGTGGAGCCAATATGCTATAAGAAAGTGTAGAGTTGGCAGAAAATTGAGTTGCCAGCAAATTGGCTTTGGCGATAGAGCTGACATACGGAGAGTAATTGAAGACGAGCGTTGGGACCGATGACTTGGTCGAGTTCTTAATGTTCTTGACAAAAGACCAAAAGTTTTTACTTCCTTTTGGACACATTAGTATTTTTTGCCTTACTTTTTGGTCATGTAAAAACTTAGCGCTTTGTATTTGAGCATTACAGAAATTTCTGGCCCGTTTGAACAAATTTCGGTTTTCTAAAGTAGGGTTATCTATAAATTTTCAAAAACTACTTTCACGATCCCTAATCGCCTCTTTACAGCTTAAATCGAACCACGAATTTTCTTTGGGGATGATACTTTTTGTTCTGTGAGGAACAAAATTTCTCATGCCGTTGAGAATTACGTTAGATATGTGCTGTCAATTGTTAGCCCCGCTTTAGAGAAGACCCTCTCGCTCAAAACACTTGTCGCTACTATGCACAGTCTGCGCATTATAAGTTTAAAAAGTCACCCGTAAACATGTTTCCTATCATTCCACCACAGCAAAGGTTCTTTTTTCCTTTCTAATAGATGTTTGCCAATATATTTCTTGATTTCGACAATGGTCACCGTTCTTTGGTTGTGCTTAGAACGAGCGCCAAAACCTGTCCTAAATTAATGTTTTTTTTTTGTGGTGGATGCGATCAAACCTGATGTAGATGGTAGCGGTCTTTCGGTCAGGTTTACTTGAATATCATCGGGAGAAAGAGCTGACAAGGTTTTAGATTTCAAATTGACATCGCATCGTTCGTGATTCGAACTGTTTGGAAACCCGAAATTTTTAAACCTTGGGTTCTAGATAGTTGCCTGTGCCAGAAAATCGTTGTCGATGTTTCTATACCAGACACTTTCTGCATTACACAGTCTTTTTATGACCACGATAAGAGCAATAATGGTTTGTTTTCTGAAAGCATCCAAATGATCGGCAACTTCCGCATTTTTAACAGCTAGTACCATTCCCAGCATTTCATACTTAGAATTCCATCTAGTAACGCTCGACTGTTTGAATTATAGCTCTGGAAGGTAGAGCTACCGCTTCATTTCTATAAGCTTTATTGTGGCCTTGGGGCTTCTTTTAAAAAAGCACACAATGTTCTTCATCTTTGTCACCTCTGCCTCTTTCGTAACTATACCTTCTCCTTGGAAAAACTCAACGCATGGGCAAAACAAGTAAAGTGTCTGAAATTGTTTGCCTTGACCGCTCCAACAATGTTAGAGGCATTACCAGTGACAACACACTCCACTTTCTCTTTGATTACCCATTTCTCAAGCTCGGAACTCAGTAAGGTGCCTGAGTTTTGGGTGGTATGGCTGTTGTCCTACGATATGCAATCAAGAAGACACAACTTCAGTGAGATGTTGTCTTGGTCTTAAGAAATAAAACTGACAGTAATACCCACATAGCACTGTTGTGTTTGAGAGGTCCATCCGTCTGCTATTATGCACACCGCTTTCACGGATGCTAGCGAAACTTTAACTTCCTCACGTGTTTTAGGATACATCCGGGGAGTGATGGAATTGGAGACTCTTTGGGTTGGGCTGGCATTTGGTAGTTCGGGTTAAGCATTCTCACGAGCTCCTCAAGCTTCTTGTCTTCAACCATCGAAAGAAGATAGTGTTCACACGACTCTGAATTGGAGTACCAGTGAGCCACTGAGCAGTGCCACTCCCCATCTAAATCTAAAATCAGAGTCGATCGTCTTATTGCGACGACTCAATATTTTACCTTTCAAATCAGAGTTCATCGTCTTATTGCGATGACTCAATCATATACCAGCCACCAACCAGTCAACATCGTGCTCTTTGCAAATAATCTCTTGGGCCTTCAGCCATTTTCTTGGTTGGTTTTATTCAGCAAATAAATTTTATAGTTTTCCAAATTTAACAATTTTATCCTTCTGGTCTCACATTTTGTAAACATATGTATTTAAAATAAAAGCAAAAGAACAAAATTAAAACAATCCTACGTGCTACCAATTGAAGCAAAGCATTTTTTGTTGTGGAGCAATTCAACAAATTTTTTCCTGTGGAGCAGCTTATTCAGAGTTATCAGTGAGTTTTTGTGCAGCAGAATTACAAGGAGTAAGTGTGGTCGCATCATCATTTGATCCATCGGCCGGATAATTGGACCACGCCATCCGACCATGCTGCGCACACTGTCACAACCAGCGTACAGCCACATTGCCTGGCTCCAACAAAAAGTTTTGGAAAATTGCAAACACATTGCCTGGCTCCAATAAAAAGTTTTGGAAGATTGCAGCCACATTGCCTGGCTCCTACTGCAACGAACGTTGCTACGGATAATTGGACCACGCCATCCAACCACGCTGCGCACGCTGCCACAACCAGCGTACAGCCGTTATAATTTTTCAAAAACTGTTCATTTGAACAACTTATTTTTAAATTTAAATTAATGTATAGGTTTTTGGCTTTTCAAAATGATATAGCGCGACTCTGTAGAAACAGCCGTTATGAGATTATTTTCTTAAATTGCCCCTCCCGCCTAAACGGGGGAAAATGGACCCCATTCTCCCATACGATTTTTTGCTTGTCTAGGTCCAACCTATACACCCTATCTTTTTGTCACACCTTATGCAAATCACCCTGTATACTATTTAATTTACAAAAGCTGATTTTATTTTTCAATTAATTTATTTTTCCTCCTCAATGCCGGCACGCACATCTGCTCTGTTTGATGGTCGAAATAAGAAGAAGAAATGTCAATGCCGGAAAAAGGCATGGCGACAAAAATCTCATGTATATACGTTTCGTCAACTACCTTGACGAAGCTTTTATCGCGAGAGTGGATGGACGCATTCACATAAAGTGTTGCTGCGTTTCACTTTCTATTTTGTCGGCGGCTTCTTTGTCTCGCCATAATTTTATGGATAGAATAATTAGGTTTTTTTTATTAAGATGTAGATCCGCTACAAAGTCTGTGGAGTTTCTTTTGATAAATCCTAACATTGAGTTAGCTTTTGATACAATAGCTTCTATATGTGGTTGAAAAGAGAATTTGGAGTTCAAAAGTACGCCTAAATCTTTAAATTTTTCAGTTCTCTGAAGAGGGTTGCAATCAAGATAATATGAAAACTCTTGCGTATGATTCTCTCTTGAGAGAGAAATCACAAAATAAATTTTTTGGCGTTAAGATTCAAGGGGTTTAGCACACACCAGCGAGATAGATTATCAAGATCCAATTGTAGTTTTTGGCAATCACTTATAGAGGTTACTTTCAGAAAAAGTTTCAGATCGTCTGCGTATATGAGGTAATTGCTGAAGCTGACACAGTTAACAGTATCATTAATAAATATGATAAAAAGTAGATTACCTAGATGACTATCCTGTGGAACACCAGAGGTACAATTTGTCTGCCTTGAGGTGAATTCGTAAATTTTGACCTTTTTAACCCTTTTTATGAGGAAGGAACAGATCCACTGAAGGAGGCTTTAGTGGAAACCAAATGATTCCTATTTTTGAAGCAGTATTTTGTGACAAACAGAATCAAACGCTTTGCTACAGTCGGTATAAATAACATCCACTTGACCTTTACTTTCAATAGCGTCAACAACGAAAGGAGAGAAACATGTTGAATTGGTGATTGTTGATCATCCCGAGATGAATCCATGTTGGGCATCACTTATATGTTCCCTCACTTGGAAATCAAGTTTTTTTTTGACAAGGCTTTCAAAAAACTTAGGAATTGCAGATATCTTACAAATTCCTCTGTAGTTCTCTACATTAATTTTGGAACCCGATTTAAAAATTGGAATCGATAAAGAGGATTTCCATTCATCTAAGAACAGTCCAGATGACAGTGAAGAGTTGAAAATGATTAGTAATGGAAGAGCCAGAGAACTTAAACATCTTTTCAAAACTATCGCAGGAATACCATCAACGCCAGGCTTAGCGTTTGGCTTAAGATCATGCTATCCTTCTAAGACATCCTTGAGATCTAACTAAAAGGATCCTATACTTACTTAAGGATTATAACCAGAAAGGTGAATTAGATTTTCATGAGAGTTCGAATAGACCGATTCAAAAAACTGAGCAAATAGCTCAACGGTGTTTTCAATTTCATCAGATTCTTGATTTTTAAAAAACATAGAATTCGGAATCCCGACCGATTTTCGTTTTGAATTTATAAAAGACTAAAAACTATTCGGGTCGTTTTTTAAGTTCAGTTCAACCTTCATAATATAATTTCTGTGCGAGAATTTACTTAACACCCTGAATTGCCTGAGAAGATTACAAAACCGTATGTGACCAGCCAAATCATTTGATTTCTTAAACTTAGCGAAAGATTTATTTCTTAAATTTTTAAGGTGTGTCAGCCTGTTACTATACCATGGAGGTATAGAAATATTCTTTTTCTTTTTATGTGGCACTAATTGATTGAAAGCATTATTTAAAATCTGCGAAAAGCGATCAAACAAATTTTGTAAATCTTAGTTCAAAAATGCAGTTTTCCAATCAATACTTTCAAGATAATTATCAAGTTCAATAAAATTAGCCTTTAAAAAGTTAAATGATAATGAATTGTTACTATTCATTTTTAAATAAGTTTACACGTACAATTGAATTTCAATATATAGTTCCTTATGATTGATAGAATCGTTTCATAATGACAAAGGAAGCGTATCATTCAAGGGCTGAATTCATCATGTGTTATGAAAATAAGATCAAGAATCAAACTATTGACAACGCTACTGATTTGACATTAAGTTTAGAGCAAATAAATGGTCGATAAAAGTTATTTCGATAGAACTTTTTTAATTACAGGGAATAAGCATATTTTCATCAGATGAATAAGACCATTTCACATCAGTTAGATTAAAATCACCGATTACAAAAACCTTCTGCGGACAGTCATTTAAATTACTTACAAAATCAATGTTAGCAAGGTGCTATTCATAGATATCAATGGGGCTTCTAGGTGGTATGTAGCTTGTGATGATAAAAACGCAAATACCTATTCCGAGACGAAGTGACACGCATAATTGTTCCATGTCGATGATTGGCAGCGATATTATATGGGATGGGAAGCATGAATGAACCGCCAATAGTAGACCACCTCCGCGATCTTCAGCAGTATTACATCGATCTCGTCGGAAGACTATATATGAACCGCCGTTGACAATTTCAGAATCGGAGATTCCACTCCAAAGCCAGGTTTCAACAATAACAATAACATCGTTGTCTACGTGGGAAGATGAATGACATAAGGCAGGTAGTTTGGTTCGAATTCCACTTGCATTATGATAATAAATTTTAAGGCAATCAGCGTTCATGAAGTTATCATTGTTTCGTTCATGAGAATGTATCAACGAGGCCCTTTCAGCTGTTCTTGGTATAAGATAATAAATTGGTATAAGCCCTTTAAGATGAATGGTATAAGACAGGTAGTTTGGTTCGAATTCCACATGCATTATGATAATAGATTTTAAGGCAATCAGCGTTCATGAAGTTATTATTGTTTCGTTCATGAGAATGTATCAACGAGGCCCTTTCAGCTGTTGTTGGGTCGTCGCTTCTTTCTGCGAAAAAAATCATGGACCACAGTATGCAAAGGCCAAAAAGTCCTATTGCATAGGAAATTGAAGAGCTCGAGGTTTCTTCCAACTTTGATCTCGAAAGAAGAATATTCCTTTTCTGATGTCATGACGAATTTTCGAATGGAAAGGCTAGATACACAAACTGATGAACTATTTTTTAGAATATAATTCGTCGCTACAATGCAGAATTAGTCTAAGTCACAATGTTAAAACTTTTCAGGAGAGCGATTTTAAAAACTGAAAATGTATTTACTACTAGGTTTTTTTATAAAACAACGTGACATAAAAAACATATATATTATTTTTAAAATTTGTTTTTGATAGAATTACAGTTTTGCATGACGCATTATTATTTAGGCTGGTTTTTGGACATAGCATTATCCTACATTCAAAGTTTGAGTGCAGAAAAAGCCTATCTCATGACAGTGGACATAGGATTAATTATTTAGAAAAATTTCGTTTTCTGAGTGGACATAGGATCAAACCAATAGTACACAAAAAATTTAAAAATAATAGAATTTTTTTTGAGTTTGAACAATTTTATTATTGATTAAACGATATAAATATATAAGCAGATATAAATAGTTATTAAAAATCAATAGTCTTCATTAAAAAAATAAAATAAAGTGTATGCATATTCTAGGCACTTTAAGTAAAAAAATATGTACATACTTATGCTTACTTTAGTAATTATCAGGTCATTGAATTCATTTTATGTTTGAAAAATTTTTGTTTTTGATATAATGCTATAAATTAAATAGTTATTAAAAATTAACAGTCTTCATTAAAAAAATTAAAGTTTATGCATATTCTTGGCACTTTAAGTATAAAAATATGTATTTATACTAACATTAATAATAATCAGGTCATTGAATTCATTTTTTGTTTAAAAATTAATCTGTACTAATGTACTATGTGCATAATGATTAGAAACTAATTTGAGTCGAACTCATTGTTGTTCACTCTAATATCTTGTGATGTTCCTTCTTTGATATGCTTGTAGAATGGGTGGTATATTTCAGGTATAATTTTTTCCTGACAAAGATGCATAAGATCCTTATACTTCAATTTTTGAATAGGAATTTGGTTGTTTCTCAACGGTAATAGATTGTAGGTGCTTAAATCTTGTAAAGTTCCTCTCTTTTTCTCCATTGTATTAATAGTTTTCATTTCGCTGAAAATGGGTTTTTCTGGAGATGTTTGAACAACTTTAACTTTGCTCCATTTAACGCTGTCGCCTTGCTCATCTTTTTTCCAATTTTTGGTTGTGTCCAAAAGCATATTTTTCAGGTCAAAAATGTTCTCTGCATACATTTCTTTCACTATATAGGGCTTAGTCTTGCAAGCAGTCCGCGCAACATTGTACCACTGGTCTGGACAGTAAATTGTGATGTTTTTTGTGGCTCTTTCGATAACACTATGCATGGAGTCACCTTCGTTTTGTGTGTGACCAGGTTCTAAGAAACTGTGCTTGATTTCTACCTTGAATTTGGCTGTGCAATGCTGGTACAAACAAAACAGGAACCGGTTTCGATTTTGTCCGCTGCAGTTATATGAATAAAAACTAAACCTTTTCTTCCCTTCAGCAACTTTTGTTTCTATGAAGGAGAGCACACAGCTTCCTATTTCACAAGCCCCTCTCGATGCTATAGCTTCATGCCACATAAAGCAATAACCTTGACGGGAACCAATATCATACACGGTGAGATTATAAGTAGATAGCTTGCGTCTGTAATATAACTGCGAGATCTCAGCTTTTGGGGACAGAAGTTCTTTTTGCAGATTAAAAGCAGCAACGCAGAAATCAGGAAAGCTTACATATAACACTTTGTCTTTATTTTTTTCATCTCTTGCCAGTTCGTTAGCCTTAAGATGATTCGCCATAATCTCTTCCATACCTTCTTTCTCTTGGCCTATAGAGTTCTTAAATTTGTTGCACAGATCGCATTGGTCTTTTTTGGGTACATGAAATGCCAAATTAAACTCAGTTATAAAAACTTGGCGATACATGGAAAAGGATGCTTTTTGATGGACGTTTTCATTCTCTTTGTATAATTGATACATTCTTGTTATGTTCAGTTCAGCCGGTAGATACTCTCTTTGTGAGTTGGATCTACAGTAATGACTTTCTACTCTCTGAATACTATTTATATGATCTCGAACTGAAACTCTTACAGAACGTGGAAGAAGTGAATTCAAATTAGTGCGTCCCCGTTTATCGCCTTCTACCACAGTTTTTCCTTTTTTATACGTTTTATTCACCCCAGTTTAAACCATTTGATGGCTTATAGATAGGGTGTTTATAAAAAATGTTTGACACACTTTAATTTTTTGATCAGAGTTTGGCATAAAATAATTATACGAGTTTGGCATAAAATAATTATACGAGAGATTTCTTCGACTCTCAGAGTTTTCTTCATTTCCAGAAGTATTTTGCCTTACCCGTTCTCTTTTTTTTTTTGCTGAACTTCAACATATTTTGAGATGTAATCTCTCTGCCGGTTTATATCTCCCATTTTCAAAAATTCATTAAAAATATGTTGTCTAGAAGCTTCGTCGATTTTTAATTTGCTTTTCAGCCTACATTTGTCATGGCAAGGAGCTTTCATTAGTCTTTCACAAACCGTTTCATTTTTACAGTTCACGTATTTTTGTCCACTGTTTCTAAGGGTTTTTCTTTTGTTTCGAGTCCATTCTGCCTCTTTACGAACGCGTTTTCTAGAAACAACTGAGTTTTGCTCACCTGAAACTATATCATCTTGTACTTCTGTGTTTTCCTCATTAGTGGAAAGTTGATTGCTGGGGGGATCTTTATTTGAAACGCTAGCATCATCGTGCAAGTTATGATAATGAGATGAGGACGAAGGGCAATAATCAGAACCATCATCATCGGTTTGAAAAGGATCATCTTCGTCACTTAAGACCTCCTGTGAATTGTTTTCTAAGAAAGTAGAAACTGTTTTTTAAAGCCCAAAACAAAGTTATCGCATTTCAATAATTATTGTACCTTGTTCACCCATTCCAGTTTCTTCAACTTCTTCAACTTCTAATGGTCCTGGCTCTGTCAGGACTT
>OX456985.1:143934808-143937308 GCA_949752695.1 Melanostoma scalare | reverse complement strand
ATAGCATAGAATGTCCCTCACAAACATTATATCATGGGTCTTACGTCGACTATCCAGCCTGGAAATCCCTAGAAACAAGCATCTAGCCTCATAGCTCGGTGAAAAACTCCATCTCATTTTGGTAAAGATGAACTTTGTGAATCTTCTTTGGACTTTTTCTATACGATTTGATTGCACTTGAAAAGCTGGGTACCAAACAGTATCACAATATTCAAGGACAGATCTTACTAAAGCCAAAAAAAGTGCTAAAAGAGCATGCGGATCCGTAAAGACTATTGTATTTCTTTTAATAAATCCGACCATTGAATTCGCTTTTGATATTATATAATCCACGTGATCATTAAACGACAGAGTCCGATCAAAAATCACACCAAGATCCTTAACTTTATCTAACCTATTCAAAGGGTCAGAACCAATTGAATAATTGAATAGAAATGGAACGGAGCATCTGTAAAAAGATACGATGTAGCATTTCTTTACATTGAGTAAAAGGCGATTTTCTTTGCACCATAAATATAATGCTTCTAAATCTCTTTGCATTTTATTGCAATCGCTTATGCTTGATATGCTAGAGAACATTTTAAGGTCATCTGCATAGAGTAAAACTTGTGTATATTGAAAAATTGGTATTATGTCATTTATGAAAATGATAAATAATAGCGGTCCCAGATGACTACCTTGAGGTACTCCTGATGTGCAGTTAAATTTCCTTGAGGTAAAACTACCAAGCTTTACTATCTGTACCCTGTTTATCAAAAACGATTCGATCCAATTCAAAATCATTGAATGGAACCCAAAACTCTTTAATTTTTTGATAAGTATAGTATGATTTACAGAATCAAATGCTTTGCTGAAATCTGTGTAGATAACATCAACTTGCATTCCTTTTTCTATTAAGTTAATGGCACACGATGAAAAGTATAAAAGGTTTGTTGAGGTGGATCTACCACTCACAAAACCATGCTGAAGCTCAGAGATATGCTCTTTTACGAGGAATTCAAGTTTATCTTTTATAATACTTTCGAATAGTTTTGGGATTGCTGAAAGCTTACTTATGCCTCTGTAGTTCTCCACTTTATTTTTTGAGCCAGCTTTATAAATTGGAACTAAATAAGACATTTTCCATTCATTTAGAAAAATACCCTCACGTAATGACAAATTAAAAATTATGTGTAAAGCTACGCTCAAGCTATCAACACAGTTTGTTAGAAGACAGGCTGGGATACCATCAGCACCAGGGACAATATTGGGTTTCAACAGTTTAATTGCAGACGCAACTTCATATAAGTCTAGAACCATCGAGCCTAAATCAACGGGTGAACTTATTACAGTTTCGCTATTTAAGTGAACGTCTGACTTCGTATACACAGATTCAAAAAACTGTGCAAAAAGTTCACACACTGATTGAGAGTCATTTGCGACACTAGAGCCGTACGCCATTGTCTCAGGTAAACCATAAGTACAGCGCTTTGACTTTATGTAGGACCAAAAACATCTACTATCATCTATAAGCTTACTTTCAATACCCATAATATAATTCTTGTGCAAGAACTTACTTAAAACATTAAAATCATTTCGAAATTTACAAAAATTTTCGTGATCAGAATCGCTACCAGAATTCTTATATTTTTTGAAAGCTTTAGTTCTTTTATTTTTTAAATGAGACAATTGTCTATTATACCAAGGAGGCTTACTGTTTTTTTTTTATCGAAGACAACGGAACAAACATTCTAACCCCTGACATGATAATTTCGATAAATCGATTATACACAAAATGTAGACTTTTATTATAAAATTCTATTTCCCAATTAATGGTATTCAGCCAAGCATTAAAACCGTTGAAATTTGTTTTGGCAAAATTAAGTTTACGTTCAGAGTCTATTTCTCGCGAGGGATTATAAAAATCAAATTGTAACTCAATCTGCTCATGGTGAATGGAATTTTTTAGCAAAGGAAAAGGGCATTTTAATATTTTTACTTTAACATCATTTTGACAAATAAAAACCAAATCCAATAACCTATTCAAAGAATTGTAAACATCATTTATCTGATGTAAGTTTAGCGCATAAACATAATCAATGAAAACATATTCATAATCTCTAACAATATTAGCCGGTATAAATATTTTATCTTCATCCGACCAAAACCAGTTTACGTCACCCATATTAAAATCGCCCAATATACACATTGTTTGCAAATCTTTGTTAAATGACTTATTAATGAACTCAATGTTATTTATATGCTTTTCAAAAACACTTAATTCACATTTTGGAACATAGCTTGCCATAAAAACTAGCTTCCAATCAATATTTTGACTATTTTTTACATTAATAACAACAGACATTTGTTCTATATCACTATATGGAAGTGCTATTTCATTACATATAAAATTATTTTTTACAGCAATTAATATACCTCCACCTCTATCCTCAGCGTTAACACATCGATCCTTTCGGAAAACAGTATATAATCTACTATCAACAATTTCTGACGATAAAAT